>JAVFBZ010110815.1:0-12248 GCA_032466195.1 Katharina tunicata | reverse complement strand
TACAGTAATACAAACATCAGATATCACACAGAAACCTAGAGAGTACAGTAATACAAATATCAGATATCACACAGAAATCTAGAGAGTACAGTAATACAAATATCAGTTATTGCACAGAAACCTAGAGAGTACAGTAATACAAACATAAGATATCGTAGAGAAACCTAGAGAGTACAGTAATACAAATATCAGATATCACACAGAAACCTAGAGAGTACAGTAATAAAAATATCAGATATCACACAGAAACCTAGAGAGTACAGTAATACAAATATCAGTTATCGCACAGAAACCTGGATAGTACAGTAATACAAACATAAGATATCGCACAGAAACCTAGAGAGTACAGTAATACAAACATCACATATCACACAGAAACCTAGAGAGTACAGTAATACAAATATCAGTTATCGTAGAGAAACCTAGAGAGTACAGTAATACAAACATAAGATATCGTAGAGAAACCTAGAGAGTACAGTAATACAAACATAAGATATCGTACAGAAACCTAGAGAGAACAGTAATACAAACATAAGATATCGTAGAGAAACCTAGAGAGTACAGTAATACAAACATCAGTTATCAAAAGAGAGTACAGTAATACAAATATCAGATATCAAGAAACCTAGAGAGTACAGTAATACAAATATCAGAAATCAAGAAACCAAGAGAGTACAGTAATACAAATATCAGATATCAAGAAACCTAGAGAGTACAGTAATACAAACATCAGATATCAAGAGAGAACAGTAATATAAATATCAGATATCAAGAAACCTAGAGAGTACAGTAATACAAATATCAAATATCAAGAAACCTAGAGAGTACAGTAATACAAATATCAGATACCAAGAAAACTTAACCAAGTGTGAATAGAGATGACTAAATCAAATTATAGATTGATTGATTGGTGTTTAACGCCGTGCTTAAGGGCACTCCAACAGTAAATCACCACAGTACATGTAACACTATCAAATGTCAAATGTGAAGCATTCAGCTCTGTTGGAAAATTAATGAAAAGACAGTATGACTAGGTTTGAAACAGAGGACATCATTGAATTAATTGTTTGTTTGATTGGGGTTTTACGCCGTGCTTAAGGTTATTTCACTTATATGACGGCGTACAAGCCCAATCGGTGCAGGAAACCACCGTAAATGACGCTGGCAACATGCAAGACAGGATAAAACATTTACATAACATTAACAAAACAGGATACCACAACAAATCAACATCCTGTGCCCCTTAGCTCAGAGAGCACCAGGGCACATGAGGCTCCCACCAAACCACCCGTTCATTAAATTAAAGACGTTGGTGGTTGACAGGGCATCATGCGCCCTGAGGCTCAAGGAAGATGATTTGTTATGGTGGCACATTTCATGAGCTCCTGTACTAACTTAACTGGTTGCCATTGAGGTTGAGGGTGGTTCTCTTCAATCAATGAACTGGCACACTGCCATATGAGTGAAGTAACCGTAAGTACATGTATGGTTTATAACCCAAATAAAAGTTAACTGGAAGATATTTCATGATGGGAAAGGCACTACGACTCTACTTGTACTTTAATTGGTATAACACTGCAATAATAAAAACACACATAGCATATCCCAATTCACCTGTATTGCACCATGATAGATGACACAGAACCCTCAGCATTACCCACAAAATAATACTGACCATTTAAACTGAACTCTCTCCTCGATCTGTTTGAAAACTTAACACGATTTGAGAAATCACATACCTCTCGCTGGCGTCTCTAACGGCTCCGATGTTTGAGAACAAGAGATGTTTACTCTGTCGGGTGATCACAGCCTGCTCAGATATCTCCCCACACAACTCCGGAGACATCACAAATACGTTAATTAACACATTCAGACTCTTATAATAGGAAGCCTCCGACGTGATGATCTCAAACATGGCCTACAAATAACAGTAAGCTTAATGATCAAATGCTGAAAGAAAATTGAAAATAAAAACTGAACTGTTGACTGAAGACACGTAAAATAATCCTATCCCTTCACAATTTCTTTAGCGTGTTCCTTCACTTATAGAAGTGCCCTACATGTACCAAGCTTAGTTTATACATGTACTACTTTCTCATTTACATTTTACAGGTATTCTATTACTAAACCATATTACTCGTTAACCTTGATGATCCCACGCTTCAAATTTTAATTATGCATTTGATTTCTTTAAATTTGTACAAGATGATACTGAGAAAGGGCACCTTATTTAGTTTTTCACTTTTTTACATTTATTTCCAGAAGAGGCAAGTAGGGAAATCAAAACATTTTTTTTCTCACAATTGCTGAATTCTCCATGCCTGTTTATTTATTATATTAAGAGTGAAATGCGCTTCCACACTTGGCTTAGATCTTCTTTGCAAATAATACATAAGAAGAGTGCACTGCTAGGCTTTAATAGCTAAGAGTTTCTCTGTTTAATTAACATTTATGAGTGGAGATTAGAATGACACAGAAACTGTTTGCTTTATTGGAGTTTTAGTCCTACTTACATGACTTAAGGATATTTTGTAACATCTACATGTTCTAGGGTTTATTAACACTGTACAATTAATAAATACCTCTTGTTCTTTCCTCTGCTCCTGTGTCAGTTTTTCAGCCACTCCACTGCTTCTCACCTGTAATGATGTTAAATAGACGGTTAACAAGATGCATTTCTGTGTAAACTCACAAGCCAAATCACTGACACAGGTTACAAACCATGCCAAGAAACAAGGGAATCCCGGACCACCGAACATCAGGAACAACCAGCTCTCGAATTACAATAGAAATGACATTTGTCAACTCTAAATGAAGATTTTGATTTGTTTTGTTTGGTTGGTGTGTTTGTAGAAGTCTGTATAGCTGAGTGGTCTAGGTGGCTGGCATTTACTGCCATCAGTGCTGGCGATTTGGTGCCGGACTCTGAAGGTCGTGGTTCCAATTCCATCTAGGGTCTCCGCCTGCAGAATCTATTCAGTCTCATAGAGTGTAATCCCAACAAAACAGTAATAATGTTATTTAGGGTTATTTTACTGATACATCAGCTTGCCAGCCCAACTGGGATGGGGTGGAATGAGGAAACCACCGTTAACCTTCCTGATAACAAGCAGATAACACAGGACCCAAAACAAGACAGTAATCGCCCAATGGCTGTAGAACAAAGGAGATCTTTCCCTCCAGACAGCCCTCCTTGGAGCCTTTTACAACCAGTAAATGATTGATTTCTTGTTGTTAAACGCCATGTACAGCCATATATCAGATATGCTATGGCAGATTTAGCAGCATATTTACTCAGCGTAAAACCTCTGGGACTGCTAAGCTCCCATTGATTAATTTATTTATTTAATTGGTGTTTATCGTCATAGTCAACAGTATTTCACCTGTATGACGACTTTGCGTTGCCAGTGTATGGTGAAAACTGGAAAAAAAACATCTTAAAACCCACCCTGCAAACTCTGCAGCCACTGGAAAACTTCCCTTACATAACTAAGGTCCACAGGGGGAATCAAACCTATTTCGGGTACAGTGAAGGGGACTTCATAGTCCACCGCTCATCCACAGAGAGACAGCGCGACCCAAAGCTCCACTTGAAGTGAATTGATACTGACTACAGCTTAGTCCACCTCAACAAGTTTTTATTACAACAGATTTTGAGCAAAACACAAGGTTACAAGATCTCAAGGACCTGTTTTAGTTTTTGTAACCTCTGACCCATTAGCTGTATCGAAACCAACACTATTACAATGTGGAAGATAAGAGGGTTGTAATAAACAAAACAAATAATCAGATTGCTTGAATGTTTTTGGTTATAATTTATGCTTTATGGCCCACAAGATGTTTTTGGGACAGAAGATAACATTTTTATATTAAATGTTATGGTTCAGAACTCATGCATGTCATGTCATTCAATAAGAAAATGGATACTTATTCTTTGAACATTTCAATTTTTTTTTTTTTTATTCAAATTATGAGAGTCAGAGAGAAATGTCAATACCTCAGGCACCTCACTCCACAGTGATCTCTGGGTTGATCCATTCTGATTGAGGGTGGTGAAGATGAGGGATTGGGAGTCTACATTTCTCAGAGAGGGGTGGTCAGCATGTTGTGGGTTATCTGTGGATATTGTGATACTGATTTCGGGACTTATACACTCATGGGTGGGTTTTTCTGTAAGGAACCAAACATATATCTCATGAATAATGCAGATACCAGTGAATTTCATGTTAGATTAGATTGTTTGAAGTTAAATTTGAAACAAAATTTGCCAACCTTACAAATACCACAGTAACCAGTGAACATGTGACAGATTCAAAGCAGCTTCCTTTACCAAAATACATATCTTATAAATACTGGGCTTTTTCCTGTAATGAACATACACACAACATATAAATACTGCTTGCTTGCTTGATTGGTGTTTAATAACATGTTCAAGGGTAATGTATCACTTATACATGTATGACGGCAATTTATTTCATAGTAGGCAGCAACCAACTAACCAAACACAACCAAAAATGTGAAGCCAGTTTGTGGGTGCTGGGATACTGTACCTTACTGTCAGTTTCTGGCTAATACCCTGATGGTCAGTTGAATACGTAATGTTCTAAAGAATAACTTTGATAGATTTTCAGCTTCTGGGTATTTATAAGCAGCGTTTTGGTCTAGAATCATTGCTTGGAAACGGTCTTAGCAACTAGACTGAAACGTTGCTTATCAATTATACCCAGAGAAGTGAAAATCCACCAAACTTATATTATGTTACATTTCCAACTTCTATATGACCTTTGAACAAGGTAATGTTCCGCCAGTGCTAAATATGATGGCACAAATCTGGAAATTATAGCACTTACCCAAACAGCTCATACATATTGCAGCAGCCATAGGGATAGATGCAAAACATATATATATTTTTTAATAAATGTACAGAAAATTAAGCTTGCCTCCACCGGGATTTGAACTCAAGTCTATATATTTTTGTATATTTAGCTAAGGATATAATAATTATCATTATTATTAATATTTTTCTCACAAGATGGAGTCCTGTATTGCTCTTAATTCCATTGCCTCTGCTATAATTGTATTTCAGTTGATTATTATTTACCTTTTATTTATTTTTGCGCTTACCTGATTCTGCTGTCTCTGTTACAGAGTTACTTGTTTCTTCACTCAACGATCTCTGCCAGGATTGTCTCTTTACGTAATCTTTGTTGTAATACTGATAAAGAGGCTCTCGTTCAAAACGAGATTTGTACCGACTTCGTTTCACCGAAACTTGTAACTCAAAGTCCTGAAGAAAAAAACATCAAATTTTGATAATGAGTGCTTAAGGATTTTCATTCAGTGACAAGCAAATTTTATGATCATATAAGTTTGGAAAAAAAAGCGACAAAAGATAATTGTTGAGTATTTATCAACCGTAATGAACAACATCCAGTGAAAACAAACAATATGACACTAGAATAACATAAGATATTACGGATAGTCAACTTCTGGTATATATGCCTTTGGCGCAATGTTTCGTCCTAGATGGCTGAGGC
Organism: Katharina tunicata; assembly: GCA_032466195.1. Classification (NCBI taxonomy): domain Eukaryota; kingdom Metazoa; phylum Mollusca; class Polyplacophora; order Chitonida; family Mopaliidae; genus Katharina; species Katharina tunicata. Next base: position 6,711 of record JAVFBZ010110815.1, on the reverse strand, counting down.
TAAGACCATTTTCTTAGCATCTAGGCCGAAACGTTGAGCCAAAAGTATACCAGAAGTTGAACATCCATAATGATATTCTGTGTCCCGACTTGTATATGCCTCTTAAAGAAGAAAATATGACACGAGACTACACAATACACTACACAGTACACATCACTACATCTTCTATGAATTAACTTTATGAAAAAATTCCACACTGGTTGCATGCTAACAGACATCCCTATAGTATTTTTGTCCAATGACATTGAGTGTTCAACAACTTACAATATCTATTTCCTCCATGCTAGGTTTTCTTTCAATTGTCCTTTGCTGAAAATCCATCACATTTGTGAACGGGGCTGGTACAGATCTTTCTGGGCTGCAACAACAACAGATATGTTATTTCTTCATTATTATACCATGAAGTTGATCAGTCTGTACTGCGAGGCTGGGAACAGGGTCTGTCCATGGCTGAACAAACAAACTACTTCAAGAAAGACAAATTCATGCAGGTTCCTAAAATCTTTGGGAGTGTTCTTCAAAAACTAGTCTGTTGTATTATTCATACATTGATACAGAAAGACAAGAGTCTACAAAAATACCAGCTTTCTTGTCAAAGTTAAGATTTGGCAATTAACTTGTACTTAACGAAATTGAAACTGTTACATAATTCATAGAGATTACAAAACTTGTTTTTTGTTAGCCCCAGTTTAGGTTATTTCAAACTAAAGAAAAAAACAATCGTGACATCACTGTTAACACACAGGACAACCGGTGTGTGCAAATTAGAACAGCTGACTATGGTTATTAAGTACATGTACATCTAAAGCCTGATTCAGTTTGTTTGATAAAGGTACTGTACGTGCCCATCTTGAGGTGTGACCCTTTTCTCTTATTGTTATTGAGGCAACACAAGTCGGTTTTCATCAGGAATTTAAAACACATAATTTTTCAACTTTGCAAGGATAGAGCAAGCTCCTCAGAGATTTAATCCAACCAAATGTAAAAAATACGTTGGAAGTTTATTTGCTGTTTTTCTTTGTTGATGAAAAAATGTAAATCACCTATATATGTATGATAAAGTTTGAAGTTAGTGTTGTAGGAACTTACCTGGATTCGTGACTGGAGTTACAGCTGGCCTCTTCTCCATGACTCATATCCAAGTAACCCTTCCCCAATCCACCAGGGGGCGCTACATCACCCTTCCCTTGAGCTGGGCAAATTAGAGATTATAAGGGTTTTCAAACAGGATAGCCCAAAAATAAAGTTTATGTAAACAAATTCTGATAGCAACAATCTAACAAATCTATTTAATTGTTTTTTAACATCAGACTCAAGACAGGACTATTTTACTTACATCACAATAATGTGTAAAAGGTTTGATTAATTGGGCCTTCCAAATAAATATGAGTGGCAACGAAAAACATCCTATTATGATTAACATACCTGTGTGAGATGGTTGACTTAAAGGTGGAGGTACCTTGCCTAATAAGAGACTGTCTCGCTTAGGTGTAGCTGGTTTAGGGGGCTCCTCTGAAGGGAACTTGTCCGCTAACTGTGGTTTGTGCAGGTAACTTTCTGCTAATGACCTACAGTACAGGTAAGAATAAAATATGAGCACTTGAAAACAATAGGGGTCCCAATACATTTTAACCCCTTACAATAAGTCTTTACCTATGCTTTCTAACATTGAACTTTACAACACCGCCCTTATCTTAATGATGTAAATCATAATTCTTTTTAAGCCCATTAACAGCAGGCTGGGAATGTGTGTATAAAATTATATGAGTATATTGTGACCAGAGTTCGGGTCATAGTAAAATTGTGACCGGGACAGTCACGAGCCATTTAACTTATTCCAAGTCCATACTGAAGAACAAACTCTCTAAGTCATGGGTAGTCAACAACTTGTAACATTTTATTATGTAACATGAGAGGGACAGTCCTTACAGGTCCACCCTCAAACCTTTTTCTTCCTTATGTCTGTCCAAAGCCACTCTATTTATACATACATATATACATCTTTGTTTACATAACAATATTAAACTTTCCTAGGCAACTGCCTTAAACTTGTTCAAGACAGGTTCTACTATTTGGCTTTACAGAGTTAATCTTTAATGTAATCCATAAACAATACATTTAGTGATCATGCTGTTAATTGCATGCCAGATGTTCACCAGCTTACCCCATGTGGAGTCACTAATCCACTTTAACTAAAGCTTTGTAGTGTCATTTTAATATTGAACAATTAACTATTTATTTCAGCAAACATATGGCCAGGATGTCTGGTCATAGTATAAACAGGTTAAGACAGTAACTGAGGATTTTCGGTTACTTTTTGTCAGGTCTTTTGCATAGCTTTACCTGAACTTGTGAATTAATTTAACACTGTTTCACTGTATTTGATATATTTCAGTTTTGGGCTTTTGTTTTCCTTGACTAATTGCTGTTCTAAAAAACATGAGTTTCTTAACATGAGCTTAAACAGCATGAAACATCAGCCAAATACTTACAAGCTGTAGAAGGTATAAACAATTATATCAATCCCCACACTGTCATGAGTTTGGCCAACATCTTATGTGATTTCTATTACTGTGATAAACTTATTCAAAAAATGTATAATAATGACCTTGACCCCATAAACCGCAAACTTGAACTTATTCAAGACATTTTCATGTGTATGGGGTTTGATGTGAAGTAGGGGTTCAGCCGCTAGACTGATGACAAAGTACATACATACAAACGCATTGATATATATTTGTTCTCCAGCTCCACTGTGGGAGGGGAAAACAAGAAACCCCGAATTTACAGTGGGCTGGTGGGGCTATAAACAAGTTTCCCATTAACCCTTATAGCATGATCGCATTCATCCTGCTTATACATGTACATGTAGTATGTGTAAGGTCACAGATGCTAGAAGATGCCTACATAGCTAAACCGATGAATGATTTTGTTTCTTTGATTTGGGGTTTACGCCATACTCAAGGTAATTTCACTTATATGACGGCGTGCCAGCACAATCAGTGAAGGAAACTACCGTTAACAACGTTGACAACATGCAAGACAGGACAACCATTTACATAACATTAGAAAAACAGGACACCACAACATATCGGTACATGTGCCCCTTGGCTCAGAGAGCCCCAGGCTACAGAAAGCATGTTCATTTAACCCATCAATTAATGTATTTTTACCTCCTACACTGAAGAGCTCCACAAAAGCGTGCTCATGTGGCTAAAATCTGCCTTGATTTTGTACTTTTGTGCGCCTCGAGCGGTGAATATTGCGCAACACAAGCTGTAGGCATTTATGTGTCCGGCGGCTTTTCCTTTCTTTTCAATGCTGCTGATTTAAAGCTCTTCATGGTGATTAATTCGTTACACCCTCTGGCTGGTTGGGTATACGGGTGAATATTTCCTCTCCAAGAATCATATTTTCTTCTCGAGGAAATATCCACCCGAATCCCCAACCAGCCAGAGGCTATACCTGTACAATTAAAATATGGACTTGACGTTGTTGATATAATATAACATGTACTTGTTTATTGTTAAATGGTCAGCCATTCATTTAACACCAGTCAAAGCACAGGAATAAACAGCTCTGAAAGACACCTGGGTTTAGACACATACAGAGCTATGATTCTTCAACAGCAGGGGCAACTTGAATTTCTTACTGACATGTCTACTTAAATCCTCAAAAATCCTGCATCAAATTTTGAGGCTTGTTTACTATTAGTCAATGAGATAGAGGGCAATGGTAAAAATACTTCCCACAGCCAGAAGTGAATTTATTGCAATACCCAGTAAACACAAAGGCTAACCACTGAGGCATGCTATCTTTGAATTGAGACACTTATTAAACATGTCTTGAAAAACAACCAGCCTGGCTCTAAATATACATAGATCTACTGGTATGTAGCTTGATAGAAATAAACTGCCTACCCTTCCAAACCATACTTGACCCCATACCATTCATGGCACTTAAATAGTCCCCACTCACAATGCTGCATTGAAAGACCATTGACCTCCATTCATAGGCCATAACTTGAGTGTAAAAATGACTAGACAAATACTTGTATATAGCCTTTACATATATTTTTGTCTAGAGAAATCACACTGGCACAGGGATATGGACTAGAAAGTTTGTTTGTTTTATTTGGGTTTGAGGCCATACTTAATCTTTAAATCATAATAAATGCATTTATATTTTAATTCACACTTTCCCCCAAAAGGTTGGTAATGTCTGATGGAGGCTATTTTACCCAGTCTTAATGAATGTATAGCTTTCACCGTAAACTGTTCCCTTTGGTTGATTGATTGATTGGTGTTTAATGCCCTGCTCAAGGGTATTTAACTTTAATGACAGCCCTGTATTCCAACAGCAGACATCGACTCTTAACACAACCATAACATGTGTAGTCACTGTAGTGTTAGTGCTGTTGGAAAGATAATGTTCCTCCAGTGCTACATGTAAGTACATGTATGACAGCATGACTGTAATCTGGAAACATACTGCCCTTTATGGCCAGAGGACCTGTTCTCTTTGGATTTGAGTGCCTACATCTACAATGCTGACAACGTAATGCACTTTACTGTTGTTTCATATGTGAAACGTATACTGACAACCTTCACAATTGCACTTCCTTCTCTCAAAGACACTTGTTGAATTATTGCTTTAAATAGTGATGTGCCATTTCTTGCACCTCTTAATCAAATTCAATATTTAAGAACCGTTAAAATCAAACTGTTTGTTCACTTACCAATGCTTACTTCACCATGTTCACAGTAAACTATACACTTTATTAAAAGACATATTACAGCTATAACTAAATCCCTTATTAATTTTTTGAAAGACAGAAAGATGGTCATAGTCGCCATGGTCAGAAATTGCTTCAGGTTAAAAGCAATAGAGAACAGGGGGAACAGAGCAGCAACTAACAATAATGAAGCTGGAGATTGAAAGTTTCCATTAAGTGATCTCCAGAGCTTTTACTGACAGGGATTTTACGCTATACTTAAGGTTACTCCACTCACACAGCCAGTTTTCTTGAAGGGCCTATCCCGTCAGTACAGCTTTTTTGTCTTACCTACATGTACTAACAAAGTTTAATCACTCAATTGTTAGTTTGTTTGGTTTAGGTTTTACATCATACTTTAGGTTATTTCACTCATATGAGGGCGTGCCAGCCAATGGGTGAAGGAAGCCACCCTAAACACCAATGGAAAAATAGAAGACATCACAATACATTTACAAGACGAAATACTGGACATCACACCAAATCAGCTTTCTGATTACCCTTAGCTCTGAAAGCACCAGGGCACAGGAGGCACCCGCCCATCCAACCAATAATTTAATTCAAGGCTTTTACCACAGAAATGGGATATTTAACTTACCCTGTGTTATTCTGCAGTGGTATCCGGACATCGAGATTCCCCAATGACTGTCTGACATTTCGAGGAGGTAATGGTGGGGCAGCTTCTAAGGGGGCTCTGATCATTGGAGAGGGCATTGATGTCCGTCGAGGCGAGATCTGGGATGTATTTCTAAGAGACTTGGGTGGTAAACTAGGGGGAGAACTAGATGGGAGCTTCGGTCCAAGTTCAGAGTATTTCTCATAAATAGATCCTGTAGTTGACCTTGGCGGAAGGTCGGGGACGGAATCTACTGTATCTATGGCAACAGGGGGTGATATAGGTATTTTTTCATTCTTTGCTGACACTCGAATGTTAAAATTGACAACTGGCACCTGTTCTCTATGATAAGTGTCAATAGTTTGATAAATATCCTCCTCTTGATCCGCATCGGATCGCATATCCTCGGAAGAAACATGTGAATCTTGATCAAAATCATCATCCTCATCAACTGGGTTGATTTCTAAATGACCAGATTTCTTACCGCGCTTTTTCTTCATCCTATCTCGAAGCTTTTGTTTCACATTTGCTGGTAACTGTGATAGCGACAGATTCTCCAGTTTTGTTTGAAGCCCTGGGATATCCAATAAGTCCTGGCTTCGGCGGTAAAACTGCTGCCATTTCTTCCTCCATCTTGCACTGGAAGGTGAATAATCAGTGTTACGTTTCTTCAGTTTTTTTACCTGCTTATTAGAGAGTTCTATGATAGTATGGGGCTGAATATTAACATTGTTCATGACACTGTCCGAGGATGTGGATTCAGATCCAGCCATGGAAACTCGACTTGATCCTGTATCCCAATCCGGTACACGTACTTCTTCCGGGCTCTACAAAACAAACAAAAACAGGTCATCTTTGTATCAAGTGGAGTATACAATTACCTACCAACTATTTCTTCCCCCATAGTTTAGAGCATTAAAAGTAAGATACTCAACTCTGCATCAAACAATCAAATGAAAATGAACTTTCCAAGAACTTACACACTACAAGAGGGTCTTAATCAAACAGCAACAATTCATTAGAACCAAATCCATTTACTCTCAAGAATCTTTATTCTTTCTTTACAGCATTAAAATTTCCCTTCAGTAGCACTGCTAAACCAGTATGTAAGTTTTTGGTTACCATTGCCTGCAAACAGTCACCGGCCATTTATTTATATATATATCCCCCCCCCTAATGAGACCTTCTAATGGTCTCTCTTTGTTGTAAAAGGTTGCCAACACGGCTAGAAAATATGTAAACCTTCCCGGCAATGTAGATGATTTACATTTTTTTCCCCGCGACTTCAAGTATCCATTTAACTATCTCCTACGCTTAAAAA
>JAVFBZ010110814.1:4969-40651 GCA_032466195.1 Katharina tunicata | reverse complement strand
TTCACATTCTCCCCTGATGTATTGTACAGTAATTCATATATGTAACCAAGCAAATTCACATTCTCCCCTGATGTATTGTACAGTAATTCATATATGTAACCAAGCAAATTCACATTCTCCCCTGATGTATTACTGTACAATGTAAAAGTGATTGATTGTGATAATCACTGGAAAGAACTTTGACCATGACCAAAATGGTAATGACAATCGAATCAAAAGAGCCCAATTAGATAATCCGATTAAAGCCTTAAAATAATTATTGTCTGTAAATTCCTAGTGGTGTTTGTTATCTTGATCATGCCTAACTTTTGTTTGTATACTTGAAGGTGTGAAGTTTCGGAGCCTTGGCCGGATTAAGTTAATATTATGACTGCTTGAATTAACATTCTGTAATTTCATTGGTTAGTTCACAACAATCACTGTGCTATATGGGCTTTGCTAGCCCTGGAACTTCTAACGTACCGACATGTATTTGTTGAAAAATATGTGATAATCTGTTCGACAAATCAGACATGTAAGATGTAAATGAAAAGGGAATTTTTTATAAATTAAGAAATCAGACGTTAACTTCTTATTGGTGACTTTCACACACACACTTTTTCTTTGTCTGATTGGTGTTTTGTGTCTTTTTTTGTTTATGGATTATATTTGCCTTGTAGTCTTACCCTTTCCACCAGTGCCCTTGTTCTCCAAACCAGTTCTCAAAATTCAGGTCAAAGTTAAACCATGCGTCCTCCGGAGAGTGGCCGATCCCTATTTCAAACCGCCTTGGGGCGAGGTGCCTAGAACAACAGAGCTACATATATGCATTCACGGGCATTTACAGAATTTAAAGAATGGAAATAATGGTCTGTCATTACATTAAAATAGTGTTCGTAATCTTCTCAATGCGAGAAAGGTACGAGCCAATTTTACACGGTCATCTGCATTGTTAGTATTTTATAGTAAATAAAATATGTTCTTTAAAATTAATATAATGAGGTAGGGTTTGAATCGAATTTGTCCCAACCTGATCATATTGTAGATCATATATAGATATATCTATAACATAATGAGGTAGGGACAATTTTTTTTCATTTTTTTAATAAAACCGATTTCTTATCTTTTTCTTTTCATTTTTCTAAAAAGTGTTTGAACTCGACCGTGAAACGTAGCCAGTTTTCAGGTACAAAAACTTCAAAAAAGAGATTGCAAAAATCAAAATGATGCGGTGAACCAAAACTAAAAAAGCAGAGATTTTTTATTTGAAATTATAAAAAAAAAAAAGTACAGTAACATCCTCATCATACTAGTGTAACTATATACTGACCCATGTATATTGATTTTAGAAAGGTACTTTGAAAACTTAAATCATTACCTTGAAAGACCTTGATCTGGCCTAGAAAATTGAAAACTTTGATGTGTACGAATCCTTTTTTCACTCTTGTCAAAGAAACAAAGACTTCAAGACCGTTTCAACATTTTAAACAATATTGTCATGAGATGGGTTTTTATTTCATTTTTTTTATTCTATTATCAGGTTAGGCGGATGATTAAGAATTTACGCATGGCTTGTGAAAAAAAAGTTGCGAAGAAAAGAAAAAAGCGGAGAAGCACATTTAAAACACAGTGTGAAGCAACTTTTCAATAGGTTATAGGGGGGCCTACATTTTAAAATATGTGTTCAACCAATCTGTCTGCAGGAGTAAATATATTGTTTGCAATCTGTCCAATCTGCCTGCGGAGTAAATCTATTGTTTTCGTGTGTATCATACTATTTAGGTCATTATTACATAAATCAGACAAACATACATTGTTACGCGACCTGGACTAATATCCTCACCAATGCCACACACAAAATTTCAAAAAGAGTACAATTAAAAGAAAAACGCGTTACATCTTACCATTTTTTTAAATAGTCTTTCGGTGAATGATGTCGGCCTCGACCGTGGTGTTTTGATTGAGGGGTGTATTCCTCCCCTTCCAGCCGCCTCCCCTTAGTTGGGTCGTGTTCCGCTAGTCTTTCTGATGACCAGGATGGGTCATGTCCAAAGCCGTGAGATTCCCCAGCATGAGGATGACTGTAACTTGCTCCTTCCCACCGCTCACCCCCGTCTTCTCCTTCCAAATGGGACGACCCGAACCCTCCCTGGAACCCACCAGCTCCCTCCCAGCTGGAATCAAGATGACCGCGGTCTCGATGCTTTTGCCAATTTTGACCTTTCTTGTCCCGACCTCGATGTCTTCGGCGAGTATGCTTATGTTGATGTCGCCGTGTATGTCGGTCTCCCCACCTAGCTTCGCTTTCGTCCACTAAAACCGAAACGTAGACAACTAGAATAACCAATAACAGACTGATTGTTGCAACTTTCATCTTTGTATTTCGTTGAAGCGGTTATAACAGCCGTTACAAAAACTTTTCTATACAATGTTCGGGAATCGCCTATGAAGTCAACTAATGGAATTTTCCAAGGAGTTTGGAACTTCCAAAATTTTGACTCCAGTACTGCTTCTTCACTGAACACCAGAGGCGCATTTGCGAGGTTAGACTGCACTATCTCGTATTTACTGGAAAATTAGAAACCGCAAATCCGGATTTGAACTTGCATACCTTCCCCTCCTCATCTGGCATATTGTCGCCCTCCTTTCGTTAAGTGTGTCTAAACGGAACTGTCAAGTAGCTTGCGCCTAGTGTCAAAGTGCGATATGTGCACCCTGTATATGGTTGTACTTGTGTATCCAAATAACAGCTGCAATCCATAAGCTGGTTACAATTGAACACACAGCTTATTTGCATAATTTATTGTTTGTTTCATATTGGAAAAGATAGATAAATGTAAAACCATGTCGTGGAGTTCTATTTACAGAGTAATCTACCCGTAGAGAAGGTGGCCCACCCATGTTGTTTTAGATTATGTAATGATGGTGATATAGCATGGGAGGGAGGGAGGGGGTAAGACAATGTGATCGGGCCTTACAACATGTGGAGGGGTAAGGTCATGTGATTGTAGTGATATTATGCGATTGAGGTGAGATCATGTGACAGCGGGGTAAGATCACGTGATTGTGGTAAGATCATGCGATTGAGGTGAGATCATGGGGTTGTGGCGAGATCATGCCGTGGCGGGATAGATCATGAGATTGTGGTGAGATAATGTCGAGGCGGGGGAGATCATGAGATTGTGGTGAAATCATGAGATTGTGGTGAGATCATGTGACGAAGGGAAAGATCATGTGACGAAGGGAAATATCATGTGACGAAGGGAAAGATCATGTGACGAAGGGAAAGATCATGTGACGAAGGGAAAGATTCATGTGACGTAGGGAAAGATTCACGTGACGAAGGGAAAGATTCACGTAAATGTGGTGAAGTCTCGTGACGGAGAGTAAGATCATGTGATGGTGGTAAGATTGCGATCTTACAGTAACCAGTGCATGGTAAGCCAAAGAAATGTGGCTAGGCCAATTGACTAAATTTGGACCTTTAGAAGAATTCCTTAACCTGTCATTCTTAATCCTTAAATGCAGCCAAATAAGAAGCTAAAGGTAATTTTGCATATATAGTTCTTTTAACACAATTTACTCCCTCGCGACATTTAACCTTTATAGAAGACTTCACGTGAAATGCACACACTGTAATATTCCATACATTGCTTATTTTTGCTGGACGTTTTGTCCTATGATATCGCATGCCATTCGGATAGAGAGCCTGTAAACTAATGGCATATGGTCACTGTGCATGCGTATACCGGGTATACTATGAAAGTCTCTTTCCGTAGAAAGAGTTCTAAAAGACGCTTTTGCATTTGGTCCATTTTGTAACAATACAATCACTATATTCCCCCTCTATCTAGCCTTTTTCACGAAGATTGGAGTGAGGATCAATGGCAAATATCGGTTTACTTCCATATGCTGTTGTTGTATTGTTCATGAACTGTTTCCTTTAAATCTCTGTTTCATTAATGCCCAAATTCCTTTAAGCCTTAGTACAAATTTCAGTTTTAGTGCTAAATCAAACTATGCCTGTTCTCATATATACACTCAATTCAATCTAATTTTCGTGGAGTCTGACTCTCCGGTATCTAAGAAGTTGCCATATTGACCCTGACAGTTTATTGACATAAACTACAGGATTAGTTCATATACGTAATTTTAACTTGTTTGGTGTCAAGTGTCACAGGCGACCAGTGTTTACCTCTCGCAGAATTGACGCAATATTTTACCCTTTGGAAGGTGACACTTGGACACATGTAGACTGGTTATGATCCTCACAACAAATGTCGCACAGTTTAATAATCCCTATTGTACCGTACTAAAGATTGGTATTTTCCCATTTTAACAAGTGGCCTGCCTATCTGTTATATTTAAGCTTACCCAGCGTCTTTTATCACACATTTCAAAGGTCAGTTCGATTTGTATGAAGTTAGAAACGAGCAACCACGATTCAGAGCGTCCATTCGGATGACCATGGTTGTTTTAGTAATTATTGCTATACGACAAAAACATCAATTACATTAGGGTTTGAAAGAAAATGTTGCTAAGAATTGTAAATGGCCTTTAACGATTTCATTCATTCCATTGCAATTCACTTTTTGTTTTCAGAATTTTTACTGCGCTTAGCCAGAGAATGCCTGTCATTCTCTTCCATATAATGAGTACCGTAATGACCTTTGTTAATCGATTTCCACTAAAAGTCAATATCACTGTGTACAACAGACCTGTAGGTCAAAGACCCCATCTTGCTAAATCCGATCTAGTCTTCATAACTTCAGAATAACAAGCCATCACAGGATGTTTAACTCGGTTGGTCCCAAGCCCAGACCTCTTATAGTCCGATGCCACATTTCGGGACCTTATGTTTAAATATTCGAAAATCATGAAAATCCAAAATGATAAATACAATTATTGACAAAAGAAAGGTTCAACGGAATATAGGCAATGTGGTTGGAAATTGTGTTTTCTGTATGTTTCTTAGACCATAATCTGATTTCAATACCCGGCTGCAAAATCAGTAGCCTAGTCCCATCTGATCGAGTCTACTGGAGAGAGATGATTCATACGTTCACAAGCATATAAATTGTTGCTGCGGTTACCGTACTGGTCAAACTTCGTTATACGAGGATGTGACTCAACTATATACATTCAATGTGTACGTGTCGATTTTAGCTTGGAGACACAATATGCAGTATAAAATTATACACATTATAAAATGTACACGTTTAAACACTAGGCCTACATGGTCAGAAAAAAAATCCATTTAACATTTGAATTTATTAATTTATTGCGTTTTATTTTTGAAAGCATACACAACAGTCTTCTTTGTATGAAGATGTGCAACGTAAAACGTTTTTTTTACGATATTTATGCAAATGTCTAGATAAATAATGAAATTAGGTGCCCGTCAAAATCGTTTGTCCATGCGATATCCAAAAAGTCTGGCTGGGCTGTATCTCAGTTTTCATTTCTCTTAGACTTTTGAAAATTGGATTCTACATTTGTGTCCACAAGTATTATGTAGATAGGAAGCATAGAAAAACATTCTCGGAATCAAGCCAATTTAGGCATGAATTATTCAAATAAGTGACCAGTTAACACCAGCAAAACATCGATACAACAAGAGACCGGGCCCGTGGAATTCCTCTCTGTTCTTCCTGCAACGCTTTGGTCAGTTCTGCAAGCGCCTGAAGCGTACATTGACGTTCCTGTCCGTCGAGCTCATCCAACAGCTGTTGTTTTTTTTGTCAAGCACCTAGTCAGGTCTATGTGTGTAGGATATTGTTATCAGCATCGTCACATTTCCTCCACCAAATTTGTCCACCTGTTGAGCGAAGTTCGGACCAAAACGTTTATTTCGACGTCGGTATAAATTCGCTGTCTTCTATTGCGGCGTTGGTTCATCACTGAACCATTTTCAGCGCCAGTAGCTCAAAGCGCATATACCAGCTAGTGTTTGCTCTATCGGACATTTTAATGGAGTCGGTGCAAACGTGACGTCTCAATATATAAATGTTACGCAGCAAAAAGTTAATGATAAGCATTCCTCATGGACCCATTGATGACCCGATAAACATTGATTCCACACTTCAAATTGTGGACGGTTGTTATAAAGTTCAAAGAAATATAAAGCAACTATTATTTTGTGCTCAAGTCTCAAGGTAAACACAAGAAATAATGGGAACAACTAATGGATGAGTGTGGACTGAGGCCACATTAGTGACAGTTTAATAAACTCAAATGAGAAAAATGAGCACAATTGGACCTTGATCACAAAAACAACTGTTGGTCGCAACTGTGCCTTTATCATGGGGATTTTCTTCCCGGTGTTCCGCCATACACCAACAACGCCGTCATAAAACAGGTCGTTATAAAAGTGAAATACCACTGGGTACGGCGTTAATAAAAATAAATAAACAAACAAACACACAAGAAAACAAGTATTTTCGTTTTTTGGGATAACACTCTGATACTGAACAGATTCTATAGTTCATAATATTGTGCAGGCCGAGACCCTTGGGGGAATCGAACCCACGACCCTCAGAGTCAGGCACCGAACACAAGGTGTTTCATGTCACCCGTTCAGCTTAATGTCATACCAAGTATATGTTTATCGTTTCCGTGAAATCAGTACAGGTAGGCCTAAATATCAAAGGCACCCGTTCACCACTTTCTTGATATACCAAATTTCATTAAGATACCTCAACTGGTTTTGCAGTCATGCTCCGCAAACATGTTACTGGACAAGCCTAAATGGAAACGGATTTTTGTCAATCTGTAAATATCAAATGACACCAGTTCGCCACTTGTTTGTATACCAAATTTTGTCTAGAGATCTTGAGGTTTTTCAAGTTTAGCTCCGGAAACGAAATGACAGTACGAACAGACGAACGGAACCCGTGGCTGGGGATGATAAATCGAAGAGGCTTGCTATCCAAATGCATACATTATCGCAGATGCTTTAGTTTTAGTCGTAATCGCTGCGAGTTGTGAATCCTTCTAAGTTTACATCCAAATAGCCTGGTGTTGTTAGTAAATAACCTAATTTTGGTGTTATAGTTATTGCACTTTGAGGAGTAACCCTCGAAAATACAGACCTACTGTATTTATCTCGGTCGACTTGCAATCAACTTGTAATAATTTTAGGCATAATGGTTGGATCTTCACTACATTTACATATTTATAATCCTGGGAATCCAAGCTTTTCAAAAATATGTTTCTTATTAATTATTATTTTTTGAAATAAATATTTCTCTCAAAAGTCCGGCAAGACCTTAATTGGCTTTCAGTGGAAAACGAGTGATCCTACAAAAAAATGTAATCGCAGTTTTAGTAACAACTTGATATGGTGTATAATTTGACTATGACTATTTTTTCTTTCCCTACCCCTTTAAAGAAGATAAAAAGGGAGGTAAGCCTGCTAAATACCATGTATCCATGCCTGGTTATATTTCCTTGATTCTACTTTCGGACGCTAGACGGCGCCTTGTTAAAGTCGACCGACACTGCCACAACTTCTGAAGTTTAATGTCGGTCTAGAATTTGGAGTTTATTTGTCATTTCTTGAATTGTCTGCAGTAAGTATTATTGGGTTGTTTGCCTTGAAGTAAGGGGTTTTAATCTCATTGATAAGTCTTGGCCTTTGTGAAAGATTTCTGTGAATTATCCGCTTGTTTGGCCACGGTCTAGGAATGATAACCAGCCAAATGTCAAACTTCAACTAAGTATAAATAAGTGCTTATAGTTTAGGCGGAGAGCCAGTTGGAAAATTTGTATAGCAGTCCATTTGGTAACTCACGATCACACTTGTTAAAAGATGGACTTTGTCTTAACTTTAAAGTCATTTTCTTTCTTTTTTCTTCTTTTTATTTTTTTATATTTTGTTTTAGTTGCATCACTGAGTGCTACATGTATAATCAGCTGATAATAGTAGTAGTTGGACACCCTTTTTAATTTTTTTTTTCAAAGTTATTGTTTTAGTTTATGCACAAACTTCAAAGTTGGTTAAAATCGAGGCAATCAGAATATGTTGTAAAACCCTAATTTTGAGTGCTTATGTTACTTTAAAGTATTAAATATAGTGGGAGAGATACTTATGTCACTACCATGTAATCATACTGTATATACTTGGCCTAGCCTTGATTTGTTTTTATCTGTTTCTTTTAATTTGAACAGTTTTTTTAAATATATTTAGGCCTCTCCTAAATATATTCGGCATTTGGCACACCATGTATGCACATACATGTATATATCATCCTTAAAATCTCAAGATTTAAGATCTATCCAGAAACTTTTCATAAGTCGATACCCCTGTAATTACTCGTTAATACAAAAATATCATTGTGAATAAATGCATGTGTATACATGTATGTATATTGTATTCACTACTTTATGTTTTATATGAACATGAAATTTCGGCTATGGATTTGATTCCTTACTGTTTCGCATGTTATTTTTAGGAAGCAATATTGAGCCATGCTTACAGCTCCCAAGAAATGAAGCTCAAAAAAAGTACATGTTCTATTTTATTCTAATTGGCACTGTCGGTTGGGCTGGTCCTTTCTGTGCCCTCTGAGCTAAAAAACATTACCAACGATTTGTTGTGGTGTCCTGCTTTCATCAGGTGGTGTATTGAATTATTCTGTGTTACCATTGTCATGAAGGGTGCCCACTGGTCTAGCATGACAGTCATAATGTTCAGTGAAATAACTCAAAGTACATGTACCATGTAAGAGACTCCAAATCATGAAATGACAAATCAAACAAACATTCTATTTGGCATTGCTGTGGAGGCCGTACCTTAATTTTTAAAGGCCTACAAGAAAATGCTTCTGTTGCTGTAGTTTACAATTTGTTTATACCTCAATTGTGTGTACATGTGACAACTGACAAGAAACACACACACAAACAAATTGATGCATTTTACCTAACATTGAATTGTAAGATGCATTTATGTCAACCAGTTTAATATATTAGATACATGTAGTTGTAATGGCTGTACCTGTTGTTTGCAATAACATTTAAGCCAACAAGTTCAATTTAGTTTTGTGTTTTACTCATGTTGAAATTCAGGCCAGACCTGTCTTACAACTCTGGTCTTCTTTGCCTGACATAGTTCAACACCCACGGCCTGTTAACTGGTTTCTCCAATGAACAGTTGTATGTGCAGTGTTTTCTCATCTGACTGACTGGCAGAGCTGTATTCATAGGTACTATCTCAGTGAATATATACAATGTAGGTAGTTCCTTGACCCATCCTTCTCTACAGGTGAGGCTTACAAGGAGGGGTCTCGCTTCTATATTGCATTGTGCATTTCTTTATTCTCAGGACACATACATGTACATTTTTGTACATTACAAATATTCTTGCTGCATGTTTTTATGTTGGGTTTGTATACATGTACATGTTACGATGTACATATGATATAAATATCTTGTGTTGTCAGTATATTATATATATTTTTGTCAAGAGTAATCACACTGGCACAGGGATATCGACATTCAATTAGACTACAATAATTATTTAAATTTGATTGCAAAATTATTTAACTTCAGTTAAAGGTTGGGGGTCTTTAATATCCTGGTATTCATGACAGTGTCCATTGGTAATCTTTGGTCTATGGAATGATCAGGGTATCCTTGGATTGGACGTGTTTGGAATCCTTCTGATTCTGGGGCCTGTTATGATTGATATTCTGATTCAGGTGGCTACATGTCTCATCTGGTATGGTTGAAACTTGATTATCTGGTGTGATAGATTCCAAATGTGGATGCAAGATTGAGACTGATTAAGATTTGGGGTCCTTTGGTATGACGGTATCCTTCTGATTAAGATTCAGGGTCCTTTTGCATGGTGGTATACATCGTTCTGATTGAGATCTGAGGTCCTTTGGAAAGATGGTACATGTATCCGTCTGATAAAGAATTAGGGTCCTTTGCTTTGATGATATCCTTCTGATTGAGATTTGGGGTCCTTTAGCAAGATAGTATCCTTCTGAACGAGATTCGGGGTCCATTGGTATGGTGGTGTTATCGTTGTGATTGAGATTTGGGGTCCTTGGGTAAAATGGTATCCTTCTGATTAGGGGTCCTATGATATATGGTATGCTTCTGATTTAGGGTTCTATGGTATGTTATCCTTCTGATTAGGGGTCCTATGATATACATGTATGGTATGCTTTTGATTTGGGATTCTGATGTTACTTTTTGCTATTCTTTTGATTTGAGGTTTCTAGGCCCAGCAGCCTAAGTTAACTTACAGACTTCATTTGTTTTGGTTGTGTTGGAGTCATCGTCTTCTGTAGGAATACACCGCCGTCAAAAAATGTGAAATACCCTTCGGCACAGCGTTAAACACCAATCAATCAAGTTAACTACAGTAACATGTAAACTATAAATATCATTATTTTTTATAAATCGCTTATAATTTTTTTCTGGAGTTTATTGTATACTGTACTAAATTCTGTAAAATAAAGTTAAACTAGGTCACATGTCTCCTGGGCTGAGCTCATTATATTACCTTAAAGGTAAATTCCGCCTAATTCTTATTGCGAATTTATGTGCATAATGCGTATATATATGTACATGCGTGGGATTCACTTTTTGGGTAGATCGACTTGCATGTATGTGTACCTAAATAAACTTCTGATTCAACAGCACACACAAAATGTAAACAAGTAACTTCCGGCGATCCCCTTCTAGCCCCTCACTATTACAGTAATATGTGTAGAAAGAAGATGCTCCCCTGAAGGGTGTGTTAGCTCTCTGAATTCTCAACACTCCTGTTTTACTCATTAACAAGTGCCCTCTGTGGATTATATTTGTGTTATTGTTGTGTGTTTTCTCTGGCTCAAGGTATTGTAAGTTTACAGGTGTACATGAATTTAGCTCTCATATCTTTGAATCTTTATGTATAAATTTATTTTGTTAGACAGGTTGTCATAATTGTGATTGTTTCAAATGCAGTACTAATTGACAATACATGTACTTACCGTACGGTACATTCACACTAGCTGTTTAGTGTTTGGTGAGAGCTTACTGTGCCCTGGTGCTCTCTGAACTACATGTTAGGGGCATCAGGCACTCGATTTGTTGTGATTTGTCCTTACCTTGTGGCGGCCTTACCTGAGGGTAGTTCTCTGCATGCATAAGGCTGGCACACAATCATATGAGTGAAATAAACTGAAGTATGGAGCTCAACCCAATCAACCAAACATGTATTCACACTATGTTGACCAATGAGAAAGACTATATGAATCCAGATAATTGTATATATTTTCAGACATTGATCGTACTTCAGTTACATGATCATACATGTAGTTGGAGTTATCTTTGCCCAGCATTCTGTTGTTGTGGCATCCTATTTTGTTTGTTTGACCTGTGTGGTTTATTGCTGTAGCAATTGCTGTTGCAATACTTTCCATCAGCTTTTGCTATCCTGTATCAGTGAAATAACTTTTAGGACAGCATTATAAAACCCTAATCAAAAAAATGTCATCAGGCATGTTTATTATTGAAATTAATACAATAATTTTTTTATTGTTTCCAGTTTTTAGTAGACACTCACAAAATATTTTGTCGATACTGAGGTTGTTTCATAAAACTTCATTCGGGAACGTTGGATTATAAATGACGTTGTGTATCCCAGGTTAAAGGGGAAGAAAACAAAAAAACAATGTCATGTTCAAATTATAGACCATACCAAGTTTCATAAAACTTTGCACATGAAAAACTTTGATCGTAATGATTTCACATAAGGGAGTTTAAAGGAGAAGGAAAAAAACCAAAAAAGTCATACTCAAATTTTACACCATAGCAAGGTGTTAAAAAAACGCAGTTAATTTTTTTTTTTTTAGAATTCGTCGTTTTCCACTGAAAGACACTTGAATTGAAATAACAAGCTGAAATGTATGGTTTACTTTCTATACCATGTTTTATTTATTAATTTTTGTAGATAATAATAACCGGAAAGTAATCCAAATTTAATAAAAACTGGAAAAAAAATAAAATATAAAAACAGAAACCGTGCAAATGTACAGAATAAAGCTAAATACAATGCACAACACCAAAATATACAGTTACTCTGGTATTTAAATTCAAGTGTCCTTCAGTGGAAAATGACGAATTCTGCAAAAAATGTTACAGTAGTTTTATTTACAACTTGCTATGGTCTAAAATTTGAGTTAGTATGACTTTGTTTTTTGTTTTAGTCTCCTTTAAACTTCCATAATGTGAAATCATTACAATCAAAATTTGTTATGTGCAAAGTTTTATGAAAGAAACTACCCACTGAATAGTACATGTATTTAGGAACTTAGGAAGTAATCAAATGAACGTCATGTAGATCTAACTCTTACTTGCTATATTAAATATGACTGGCCTAATGTAGCACCAGGTTTGCAAGTCTCCTAATACAGGAATATCAAAACCGTGTACCTAAAATGATTAAGCGTCTATCACAGAGACATTATAGCCTACAAGAAGAACAAATCTCTCAAGGACCTCTTGGTTAGGATGAAACTCCCTTCTGTATCAGTTAACCCTTAATCCCCTCATCTTCATTTTGATAGACTTAAGGGGTTTACTACTACATGTAACTCTAAACGATTCTTTTTTAAGGCTGCGCTTATTTTCACCCATACATGTACCTAATATCTATGTGTGTTACATATTTGCCACAAATTTACATGTATCTTCACAATTTTTACCCTGTGGTGATCTTACTCACTCTCTTGTTGGCGCTTTTGTTGTTGTTGTTGTTGTTGTTGTTGATGTTGATGTAACACGAACTAAATGGACTATTTCTCTGTCGATAATGTTATGATTGTTCTGAAAATTGGGCAATATATACCTGATAGCACTACGCAACTTATGCAAGTCATAACGGAGCCGGAATTTGACCATGGTTTTCTTAAAAAGCGAGCTTATAAATGCACACAGCTCAAATGTCAATGCTTTGAGGCATATTTTAACAATACAAAGCAATTCAAAGTCTGCAGCCACATGGTTCGTATTTGCTGCAGGCCACGGGGTATGTCTCGCAGTGCGGACTTGTTTAATATACTTGTTACATGTATTGTCTTTTCTTGAGATGCGCCTATAGGTTATCCAGAGATTCTTTTCTATTTAGAAACTTGTCTCTGAGAATTTATCTAGAACATGAGCTGATGTATCGGCTTTAATTAGTTGATATCCCTGTGCCAGTGTGATTTCTCTTGATAAAAATATATATGCACATGATTTTGGGGGCTTTTTGTTCATGTACATCAGAGAGAGATATTGATAATTAGACCAGAGGTCTGATAGGTACATCACCGTATATGTTAATTTCCTAGCCTATCAATTGATTGATCCATTGATTGATTTGTGCCTAACACCATGTTCAAGAGTATTTCAAATATCTAACGGCGGTGCATTTCAAATCCAACCAACATTACAAAATGACAGTTTAAGCAACCCAAAAATGTGAAGTCACCTGTGTAACCTTATAGCTCTGTTGGAAAGATAATGTTCATCCAGTACTACATGTACATGTACATGTAAGTACAACAGCATGAATAATAAGAAGCTCAAAACATACTGTCCTTAGCCAGACGGCCACCACACCAACAAATATTGGCTGTCTGAGTATTTTGTTGTCCACTCAACTTGTTTTAGATATCAACAACAACTACATGTAAAGTTGTAGTCTACTACATAACTCAAAATAAAAGTCACTCTGAATACTGAAGTCATCATGTTTGATATTCTATATTTCGGTCTATCTTTGTAGCCATCATCAGGAATATGTGATGATGGCTATATAGATAGACCGAAATATAGAATATCAAGCATGATGACTTTGACCTGTTCGCCAATCCAATCCATCTTTTTGGAAATAAAATATTGTTTAAATCAAACATGATGACTTCAGTATTCGGAGTTACTTTTATTTTGTTTTAAGCAAAGTTGATCTGTGGTCGTACATAATTCGTTTGGCTGTTAACAGAGATCTACTGCTTGCAATATTTCAATTCATAAAGGTCACCAGTTTATTTAATTTACAAAAAACTGTTGAATATTTCTCTCAGAGTAGAGCAAATACAGGTAAAAGATATTCAGCAGCCAAAATTTGACCTGCAAAGCAGCAAAGAGGTTTTTATCTTGTACAAAGTTTAAACATTAGGATTAAGAGGATGCTATGATTCATAGCAAATGCATTCATTATGTGTACATGTACATGTAATACTGTACATGTACATGTAGTTAACTTTTTCTGCAGGGCTGATGAGAACAAAGGCAAACTGGTTAACTTGTTTGAATTGGGCAAAAGTTAAACCTGCTTTTGTCCACAATACATGTCCATGTTTATAATTAAATTCTGTAAGTTGTGGAGAGATTGTTATTATATGCACATGTAGGTATGAGGTACACATGGAGACATGAGTGTGCCTAGTAGGGTTTGGGTGTAACCTGATCTGTATCCATCCTCTCTCAGACTCACTACTTCCTCTAAGTCACTCTCCACAAGCACTGATTCATATGAGTACCAGCTTCTAAATATACATTTACATCCAGCTACACTGTACTGATGCTAGACTAAAAATGTATTACCACTGCTGCATGGACTCTAAAGGTTTAACCCACAACCAGTGTATGGAATCTGAAGTGTTTAATAACTACATGTATCTGACAACAGTATAAGGTACATACAGTCTGTATATGTTTATACAAAAATGTATATTCAGAAACCTAATTTGTACTTTCACATTTCACTTGCTGGCACCAACATTAACAAAGATGTGTTAATCCTTTCAGAGGTGAACATAACATAGCAAAATGTAGCTTGGACTGGCAAAAATATGTCAAAATCTCATCTATAGGCCCGACTGGAGAATCCGGAAGTGCTTGTGCAAGGGAAGGGGATGGGGGTGGGGCATCTGCCTGTGTGTTTAAGGCCAGCGAATAACTGGAACAGTTAAGCTATTCCTGTCCTGCTTTAATCATTTGGAGAGATTTATTTTCAAAATATACTAATATGGATAGGTACATGTACATGTGTTCATGTTTATTTTACGTGTATTTCTACATTATTTCGTATTCTCAGGTGTGTGGGTTTTGTTCTAAGTGGACAAACTTAAAGTTTACATGCATGTTAGCTATCAGCTTCTAATAATATATACATGTATTAATCAGTCAGAGTGGCTCCTAGCTACAAAAGGGTATAGCTACTGATTTAGGGGTGGAAGTTAACTGGCAAGGTAACATATATGTAACTTACTGATTTTGTCGTTGTTGCACCAAACCTGTAGGCAAGAATATTGCTCCTTGTTTTAGCCTTCACCACAGTAACATCTTGTATATATAAAGGTTATAGCAACTTTGGATCGCAGGCAGTTGAGTGGGAACCTCCTGTGCCCTGGTGCTCTCTGAGCTCAGGGGCATCAATAAGCCAATTTGTTGTGGTGTACTGTTTTGTTTTTTTTGTGCTGCAAATGTATTATTTGTGGCATCTTCTGTGTTGCCACCACAGTTTAGGCTGGTTTCCTCCTCCGATTGGGCTGGCACGTCATCATGTGAATGAAATAACCTTAAGTATGGCGTAAAACACCAATCAAACAACCAATTAATTTTGGGTCAAATGTACATTACAAGTGACGTATATACATGTATATATTCTTTTATATTCATTTGATAACTCAGTATGCTCAAATTTCAGGTACAAAATTCAAAACCAAACGACGACATGTAAATTGATCAAATTACATGCAGTCCTCTGTATCAATTGATTTGGTATATTCTTATATTCACAGGTATAGATTTGAAAGCCGGTCTCCGTGATGTATGGGCTAGGAGTGTTGGTGGGGACTGTGCTATTTACAGCCAGTGTGGTTCCCACCCATGGGATCATTCCCCCACAGGGAATCTCTTTTGACTGTGATTCAATGATGCCTGACAGACTAAAGATTCCTGGCTCACCCGAAATTTTACCATCCCCTTTTAAAATTGTCGTGGACAAAATAAGCTCCTATGAACCCAACGATGTCCTGCATGGTGAGTCCACTTATTATGTACTGTGGAATGTTGTCTTGTCGTTATCTTTAATGTCTAAGGAGCCTCTGTGGCGAAGTGGTCTAGAGCTCACACTTCTAGATTGTACGCTTGTGATCCCAAATCACCCTCAACTCTGAGTTCACGAGTTCATACATTTGCTAGAACTGAATGTTGGTTGGTTTGCCAGCTTGGGGACTTGTACTCCTGTTAATCTAAAATATAAAAAATTTAAAATGGTGGTGTCTTACGTGTTGCCAGCGTTGTTTAGGTTAAATTGGGCTGGCAATCCGCCATATGAGTGAAATGACCAAAAGTATGATGTGAAATCTCAATCAGACACACAAACTGCAAAGATTCACTTCAGAACAATAGCTGTACATAATGATCTATTTTATGAAGTTTGAATGGATGGTTTTGTGTGAGCCTCCTGTGCTCTGGAGATTTCTGAGCAGCATGTAAGGGGCATCAGGAAGCTGATTTGTTGTGATGTCCTGTTTTTGTCATGTATAATAGCGTTTTCTATGTTATCAGCGTCCTTAAGGGTGGTTTCATTCACCCATTGGACTGACACGCTGTCCTATTTAAGTGAAATTACCTTGAGAACGACGTAAAACCCCAATCAATCAACCAATTAATTAACTTTGTCCAGGTGGTCTACACATGTAGTTTATATTTGAGCAAGTAAGAGCAACATTCAATATTGACTTCTCTGATTGGAATAGTTTGGCGTCTCCAAATTGTGGATCTTTATAGAACTTAACAATCACATCTATCTCAATCAAAACTGTCATGTTAACTTTAAAGATGGAAAATATTCACCATTATTTTGATGCATTTGTCTCTTCTAGTAAACTTGACGTCTATGGGAGGACGAAGAATGGGCGCATTTTTTATCCAAGCCCGTGCTCTTGACCCTGAAACTAAAGTCACCGAAACCATTGGTTACTGGAACTCCGCCCCTGAGAACGACATTACAGAGAGGACATGTGTGTTTGCAGGAAATTTCTTAGGCGTAAGTATATTATTACAGGACCTCAGAAGCTCATTTGCAGTCTATCCAAGGAGGAGAGGCCTGTATCAATTGTGTTAGCCACTAATACCATCAGTAAGCCCACTGAATCTTGTTGTGGATTGCACTGAAGTCACTCCCAAAGAACTGTTGATTCATATTTCCTTTGGTAATTTTGAAGGGCTATCAGTGTGATTCTAGCCGTTAATTTTATGGCAGCCATTATACCTGCAGGTTGTTGAGTGGGAGCTTTCTCTGCCCTGGTGCTCTCTGAAGGATATGATAAGAGCAAAAGAAACTTAAACCAATTCAGTGTTGATTGGAACAGTCAGCAGTCAGTTCATTTCACCTATTACCAAACCAACAATGACAACATGGCGCTAATTTGATGAAATCCATTTATAAAATTTATAATATATTTTGGGTGTAAAACTCTAATCAATACATCTATCAATCGTTCAAAAAATCCCTCTAATGTCTCAAGACTGAACAATGAATCTACATCGGGTGCTACAGCTTCAAATAGCCCTGACAGGCAATCACTTTATAGTGCAGAGGCCAATCAGTTCTTACTTCAGCCAGAAATATTTCTTATCGTTTTTCTTGTATTCACATGACTAGGGATCAATCTTCATGATCTAAATGTATTGATTCATTAGCCGCTAACGTTACTTGAAACAGTCCAAATTCATGATAATCACAACATACCACTAATCTGTTATCCAGACACATGCCAGATGATGACAGGTCTAGAGTTTATATGGACTGATTTTGGGAAATCCAAATCAGACTTTTCACTTTTTTCTATAAATATTATTTTATTTCAGAGTTCATTGGTGAGTTTGCCCAAGTCATTTCCCCGTGAAACCGTAGCTCTTCAGTGGACAGCTCCGGACAGAGCAGTGGGGCATCTGGAATTCCGTGCCACCTTCATCGATCAGGATGGCTCAACTTTTTGGGTGCGAGAGAGATCTGATATGATTAGAGATCCCCTGGCCCCACCATTACCATTTCTACTCCCAAGAGCTAGGGTAAGTTATTTCTCTGTCTCTATTTACTTAAAACTAGTAAAAAAAATTGTTAAAAACAGTTGTAATAAAACACGGATTTCAACTTCTTGTTATAATATAAATATAACGTTTCGACTCCTTTTCTAGGATCTTTATCTACAACCAGCTTCTAAATGCCAATCAAAGATGAAAAACAATTGTGTTTAACTCACTTTAAGCCATATCAGTGCTAACTAATTATGGAATTGAACTGTCATTTTTTTTTTTATTTTGAAACCAATTAGAAACAAAGACAGCCATGTTGGTTTGTTATCACTCGTAATGTTTTTCAGCTCCCGAGTGGTAAGAACTCTCAGCAAATTGACCACGAAAACAACAGTAATTTGGTTGACGGATAATATTGTCCTTTTCCTGTCTTCGCTTGATCTACATGTGTATGTAAGCTATGTGTGTGTTTCTTTATAGCGCCCTCCCCCGATCCCGCCAATCAACACAGCAGAGTGTGGAGAGAAGAAGGGGTGTTACCGTGAACCCGACTGGTGCTGGGAACCCGAGTGTGATTACTTGGTCACCTGGAGGGAGAGTGGCAATGTGGTTGTGTTTGAAGTGAGCACACGCCACGATGGCTCCGATGATCGCTGGGTGGCTCTGGGTCTTTCTGAAGATATCAGAATGGTGAGTGATTTGTTAACAACCTCTCTCCCAGTCTCACACTCAAGTTGAAGATGCTTACAATGTATTGTTTCAAATCAGGTTAGGATAGAGGCATTTTTGTGAAAAATTAAACTTGTGATGAATAAAAGTCTCAGTAGTCTACTGTGAAAACATAATTTGAGTGAAGTACAAATATTAACAGCTCATTTAAAGCTATTTGCGGCGAACTAAAAACTATGCCAACCAATTTTTCCTACAGTTATAGGACAGGATAACAAAAATTGCTACTATTCACCTTACTAAAAAAATTTTATCATAGATAGCCGCTATGGCAAAATCTTACATGTGATTCCATGACATCTTAGCACTTACATCATAGTGGTTTCAGAGCGTGTTGATTGAGACTGATTTACCTTTGACTATGTGTTTTATTTGCAGGGATCCGACTCTGTGATGGAATGTGTTCATGACTCGCAGACAGGCAAGGTTGAGGTGTTCTTATCTTATAATGAAGGAAAACACAACGAAAGACTCCCTAATGTAAGTACTCCACTTATCTTCACTCTCAAACTACTTCAGCTACACTGTGCAATTATTATCATCAGCATTACTACTGGCAATTTAATTCACGATTTCAATGTCCTTTACGAGGATGGTGGGACGGAAGCTTCCTGTAGCTGGTGCTATCTGAGCAAAAGGGAATCAGGAAGCCGATTTGTTGTGGTGTCTTGTTCTTGTCCTGCCCTTGTCCTGTGGCGTCCTTATCTGTTGCCAGTGTATATAATGGTTGTTTTCTTCACCTATTTGGCTAGCATGCCATCATATGAGTGAAATAACCTTAAGTACAGCATAAAAACCCCAATCAAACAAATCAATTGCCTTTGCAGGCTTCAATCTTATAAAATTTACCAGGGAAATGTGGAGAAAAATATTTGCCATGAAAAGGCACAAGAGACCATAGATAATGACAAAGTTAAGTTAAACCTTGCGTACAGCTACATGCAACTTTAAACAAAAAGGAATGATGTATTATAAAAGGAACCCATAGCCTTGTACGATCAACAAACCTGTCATTTTCTTCAACACCTACATGTAGCTTCATAATTAATTGGGAAAAAAGCAGTTCGATTGTTTGGACAATAACAAAAAAAAAAATCACAAATTTCTTTCGCAAAAAGAGCTCTGATTGTTTTGACAGTCATAGACCCAATTATGTTAATAGAATGGCTTCAAGTACTAAGAATTAAACACTTAGCCTTTTCGTGTGAAGTTACTCTATGGTTTAGATTAACTTTTTTGTTGCTGTTACAATTTTTAAAGTTTATTCTTTAATTAGGACTCAAAGGCTTGACATTAAATAACATGTATGTTGATCGTACATGTTTTTGATGGCAATAGAATAATTTGTATTAAAAAGATGTTTGTTTTTTCTTTTTCTCAGCGTAATTGGGATATTCCATTCCAAGAGGGTTCTTATTACAATGGTATGTTACGTTGTCGTTTTTCTCGCCGTATTTACTCCAATAATCGAGATGGAGACAGTAGGGTCACACCATTGATGTCTAACGACTGGCATTTACTTGTGGCTAGAGGGCATGCCTATGAAGGTCAGTTAAAGAGTTATAAACATTATCTTGTCAGCGTCATTTTCTCTGAGCTAAGAGAGCATCAGGAAGCCAATTTGTTGTGGTGTCCTGCTCATCGTCCTGTAAATGTACTGTGATGTCTTCTATGTTGCCAGTCTTGTTTGGGATAGTTTCCTTCATCCTTTGAGCTTACAGGCCGTCATATTAGGGAAATTTAAAATAACAGTACAGCTTAAAATCACAACCAAACAAGCATAAGTAGTTTGTGAGCGCAAGGGGCATAGGGAAGCCTGTTTTATGTGGCATTGGTCATGTGTACCTGTAGTCCTTGTTCGTTGACAGGGAGGTTGGGTATGGTTTCCAGTACTCATTAACTGTAAGTGAGGTGTAAAACCCACTTCAATCAAATTTTATTTTTGTTTTATTTATTGTTTTTTTTGTTTATTGAAAAAAAATTCTTTTTAAAAAAAAAAATTCACTCACCATTTTGACAGAATTCATCCCAAAGTTGTTGTTAATGAGTTTATTGATATCTTTTGTAATTACATTTAACCTTTGACCTAACGGTTAATTCTGAAACAGGCGCTGAATCAAAGCAAACAAATTTAAATATAGTTTTGCTTTAGAGGCGTAAAGAAGTTGCGACATTAAAGCCTCTAGTTTTAGTTTTCTTAAAATCGAAATCTTAATACCATATAACCATCTCAACTAATATGAACCACCATGTGATGGATAGCCTTCAAAATGGCCCCACATGTTGAGAATGGTGAACATCTTGAGTAGCATCAGTCAGATTGACATAATGGCGTGAGACAGCCTGATAGGCTAGAAGCAGGAATAATCAGCTATCCTTAAGAGTCTTAAGGTGTCGGGACTGGATGGGATATGTGAACACACAAGTACAGATTCCTGCCAGGTTAACTGTAAAAAAAAAAATGTCCTTGTATACCACTAGTTCAAAAACCTTATCTGTATGTAAAGTCAACACTTTTGTTCTCCTCTATATTTCACAAAGTTTTGTTTTGTTGACAGGTGAAATTTCTCGCCATGGTTTGAGTGTACATAATTTCCCCGTTTCATCACCCAGAAAAGTCAGCCTTCGTTCCAAAGACAACTTCAACGGGAGAGCCAGATTTCCATTGGTTAAAGCTCATGGTTTGTAATTCCTTTTATTGCTATTAACTATGTAACTATAGAGAACTAAATATATAATATCTTCATACATACATGTACACTGAAAAGTAGTGTTATGATATCCGTTATGTACAGGAGGACCATGATATAACCAAGACTATACGGGTTTATTATGCACCCAACTGTCCATCCTTGCGGTATTATGTAGAAAATACAACTCGGCGATATTGGACACCGATCTTTCTGACGTATTGCATACATGTACGTCACAGTGACGTCATTTCTATGTTGCGACACAATGTTTTCATGCACGTCACAAAAAAGGGAACTTGTTTTGACGTTATCGCGTTCCAACAGCATCACGTAATTTATTTATCCATCAATGATAAACTGGGCGGTTCCCAGGAAACCCACAAACTTCTGCTGGTAACTGACATATCAATCCACATGCACAGTCCCTGAAAGATCAATTTGCAGTTACTTACTGAAAGATGTGGGGGTTCTGTTGTCTAAAATTTTACACTCACTATTTGGCACCATGATATTGTAAAATAGTGAAGCTATTTTTCCTCTGTGTGGCAGCTTTGGGATTTTGCACCCCAGTGATACATAGAACAGCCACCCCGGAAATGACCGTAAGTTATATTTGTGGAAATTAATAAACCTTTTGTCTGTGGGGTATTTCTATGTTAATATTCTTTTTTTCCCAAACAGCCTGCCTGATGATATTTGCCTTCATGTTTTGTGGAACGATTGCCCTGGTTATGGTGAAGTATTATAAGTTCATGTGGCCGAATGATCGCTTCTACGGAGACAGATACTGGCTTGTGGTTAGTATAATCCTTCCATGGTCCCTGTCAACATTAGCTCATGAGGTTGATCCCAGCTGAAAACCTTCACTAATTGAAAACTGTCAAAGATAACTTGAGAAAAGTAATAAAAACTGCTTCTTAACTCAAGTATTTATTACTACTATATGTGTGTGAAGTGGCTGGTGCAGATTCACCTTGAACTGTTGCTATAATAAAGTCAATAATATCTCCATGTTAATTCTACAACTTGGCAACTACATACAGGAATTGGATTTTATCACCAATTAGTTATGCTTAGCAACTTGAATAAAGCCCTGTTTTAAGTATTTAGTATTGTCATAGTTTGATCGCTAATGTTATTTCTCTTTACATTTGATTGCTTTTTTTTTTCTCCACAGGTCCATCGTAGTTTAATGTCTACCCTGTTCCTGGCTGTGCTGATTGCGTTTATTCTCATCTTTATTGAGGCAGGAGGCTATAGTCAGGTACCTCTCTTTAGTAACGGTTGCCAGATGTTTTTTCTGCTCCTATACTGCACTTAGACAACAGGTCCTGCCCTCTATGGGGGTTTGGTACTTTCAATTCAAAAATCTGTCTTATTAAAAGATTTTATGCATATTGTCATTGCATTTGGTCAGTTTTATGTGAAAGCTATTTTTCAACCAGTGAGATTAAACCGTTAGGAATAAAAAGCTTAACTATCAATATATAAGTGAGCCCAGCCTTCCCTAAACGTCATTTCAGTACAACATGTGGTAGATGTCAGCGCTTTGATGTAAATGTGAATGTTGGACAAATATACCAACATAAATGAAACAAGGAACCCCTTCACTGTACCCGGTATAGGTTTGATCACCACTGTGGAACTTAGGTATATAAGGGAAGTTTTACGGTGGCTGCAGAGTTCGCATGGTGGCTTTTATGAGGTTTCTTCCCAGTTTTCCACCATACACTGGCAACGCAAAGTCGTCATATACATGTAGGTGAAATACTGTTGAGTATGACGTTAAACACCAATCAAACAAATAAATAAAACAATAGCAGCTGTAATACTACAAAGAATGAACAAACCTTTTTGATTTACAAGTCGACCTGCAACCCAGGCCTGAAAACTTGTTACTACTGCAATTCTAATGCTGTGTTTGATTTTTTGCAGGCACCAGATCTGCCCCAGAAGGCTCACCCTATACTTGGTATCATCATCTTTGTCTGCGTGGTCATCAATGTAAGTAGCTCTCTAGCTAGACGAAGGTCATACCCATTAATCTCGAAATAAACTATAACAATTTCTTTTGTTTCTTTGTTCTTTTTTGGTTTGAAGGATTTTTTATGAGGTTTCCTCTTAATTTTATACCAGTCTTAGTTATGCCAGTTAACCACTCCTGAGAATGACGTTAGACACCAAGCAAATAGAGCGGCTGGCTGGGTGTGGGTGCTTCCACCTTGCCTTAGAGTCCCCGTGGGCCGGTTGTTCAAAAGTGAATTAACTTTAAACCATTATTGTATGACGTGACCCCACAATATAGTTTCTTTGTTACGCTGTTCATTTTACTTTTGAAGAAACCAGCCCAGGGCTGAGGTACAGGCATCAGGAAGCTGAGTTTTGTGTGCGTCCTGTCCTGTTTTGTCTTGTTTTTTGTTGTTGGTGGTTTCCTTCACCCAGTGAATAAAGCCAAGAAAACCGCACAACAACCTTAATATTTGTTTTTTTCTCTTGTGAAAGAAGTTTGTCTTGGTACTCATGCATGCCTCACATCCTGACCATTTTATCTTGGGAACAAACTTTGATACCTAGTTTTGATGTTTTATTTCTCAGCCCATCCTCGCTTTAGTGCGCCCCTCTGATGCTAGCAAGTGGAGACCTGTCTTTAACTGGTTTCACTGGCTATTTGGAACTGTGGCCAATGTCTTAGCTAGTAAGTATCCATACATTTTTCAAACACCTTTAAATACATTTGGTGCTAGTTAATGGTTTTCCTGCAATCAATCTTTTGCAAACACATTTAAGCACAGCATTAAACATAAACCGATCAATCAGATTTGTGTACTATAAAATAATAAACCAGTTAATTATTTAAAAGTAACATTTGAAAGTTAAAATATGACTGTAAAAATTACAATTAAGAAAAACTTAAGAGTTATTTAGATTTAATGGCAGTAAATTGATTTCAGTCCCTAACATCTTCATTGGAATGGACTTTGGTAAACCTAATGTGCCGTGGTGGGCAACCTGGATCCTCTGTATCTATGTGATCTTCCACCTCATTGTCGAGGTCACGCTCGAGGTTCATCAGTGCTGTACCTACAAGAAAAACAAAGGTAAGCCCCCCAATTGTCGTTTCCTTAGATTCGTTATTAAGGCACCCACTTATCGTAAGCTATATTTATTATTGAGCCACCCACTTAGCGAACGCTAGATTCATTATTGAGGCACTCACTTATAGTATGCTATATTCATCATTGAGCCACCCACTTGTCGAACGCTAGATTCAATATTGAGGCACCCAGTTATCGTAAGCTATATTCAGTATTGAACCACCCACTTATTGAACGCTAGATTCAATATTGAGGCACCCACTTATCATATGCTAGATTCATTATTGAGCCACCCACTCAGCGTATGCTATATTCATTATTGAGGCACCCACTTATCGTATGCTATATTCATTATTGAGGCACCCTCTTACCGAATGTTAGATTCATTACCTTGGCACCCACTTATCGAAAACTTGATTCATTACTGAGGCACCCACTTATTGTATGCTATATTCACTACTGAGGCACGTTAGATTCATAATTGCGGCACCCACTTATCGAACCCTTGATTCATTATTGATGCACCCACCTCCCAAATGCTATATTAATAGTTTAGCCACCCACTTATTATCTATGTTAGAATCGTGATAAACTTTACAAAGACTTCATCATTTGTTGGCATAAAGACTTAATACTTTTCTAACATATTCATCTTAAAAAGGAGAATACCGGTTGTCAGTAGGGTGGGTTTGTTGCAGAGAGTAGTGTCTGTTTTGCTGAGGGTTGTTAATCGATGTTTATATTTGTTCACAGAGAGACGTAGGAAATGGCAGCTTGCTAAGAAAGAGAACCCCAAGGTTTACCACCCTGAACCAGACCCTGTGGTGAGTTTACATACACCGTGTATAGCCAGTGGCTGTAACCATGTAACCAGGGCGCTTTTTTAGCAGGGGTTGTTTTGTCTGTAATCAAAATGGATTGGTATTTATTAATATAACCTTTGTCCGTTTCTATTAACAGACAGACATATAGTTTTTTTTACCTCTTTTATATTTTTAATGTCCTTTCTAACACGCTGCTGAAATGTCATCTCATTTTATTATTGGGTAACATATTGTGAAAATATTTTTCAATTGATTATGATTTTCTTTGTGTTTTCAGGGCCATCGTTTCAAGACCAACATGTTGATAGCCCATGTAGTGGTTACTACTATCATTGTACTCATAATGATAATCATCGTGGCAGTATGCTGAGTTACCTGCCCTTGGCTCTGTTCACTGGACAAGTCCTACCATTTTAGCTATATGGATTTACTTTCTCGTTAAACTTAAAAGCACCTTGTGTTATGTTCCATACATTTGTTATGGCCGTCCAGAGTGTTTTCCCTTCACCATTACTTCAGTTAATCGTGTGTCAATGGAACACCGCTGGAGTTCTGGTCCTCTCTAGTCTCTTTTCTCCGCCGATTCTTCTGATGTCCATTGAAGCTGCCGAAGTCTTGGTCGCAAATGGCCTCTTCTCTTAGCCAAAACTTCAGTTATTCAATTGTTCTGGGATCCTGTCCTCTCTGCCAGATTTCTCAGAAGACTGATCAGTTCTTATTCCTAGAGGTCATGGGGGATCTCATG
This sequence comes from Katharina tunicata, assembly GCA_032466195.1. NCBI lineage: Eukaryota > Metazoa > Mollusca > Polyplacophora > Chitonida > Mopaliidae > Katharina > Katharina tunicata. The sequence goes on along the minus strand of JAVFBZ010110814.1, from coordinate 14,556 downwards.
GACTTCTGATAAGTCATGGGCACGTCTTTTCAACTTCCACCACTGAAGGCCAAGTACACTTCCACAATTTGGTATTCGGGTTGTGCAAATTTGTGTCAACTTGCAACTCAATTTAAAGGCGCTTCTTGGTGTTAACTATTGTTTAATTAACAGTGGTCATTTGTCCATTCTACCTGGTATTAAGAATACTTATGAAAATTGATATAAACAAAAAATATTACATTCTTAACAGGCAAGGAACAATTTTTGAAGTAAATTAAGAAAGATAAGATGGTGGAAACGTTGGTTTGGTGTTTTACAACGGTAAAAAGAAAATGATGCCCTGTTGAAATGTGATTAATTTTTTAAGTGTGACAAATTGTTAGATGTTGAAGGGAGTAATGGAAGGAATACAAATGAAAAAAAAAATCATTTTGAGAGTTGAATTGAAGAATTAATAAAAAAGAACTAGGTTGATAAAGATGGAATAGCAAAATAGATTACAGGCTGTAGGTCTATTCTTTAACAAAATAGGTTACAGGCTGTAGGTCTATTCTTTAACAAAATTGACATTGACTTAAATTAACGAATTGTTACAATTTACTTGACAAAATTCAAATTGACTCTCTGTATTAAAATAAGTGATGTTGTTAATGTAAGCCATAATTCCTTCATGCTTTATAGAAGTGAATATATAAGTAGTTATATTATCTTATACATTGGTGTGCTAGAACCATACATATTTATTGCATTTATACTCCTCTTTCTATGTTTTTTTAATGACTGCTTTTGTTATGTTGATTTACTATTTCCCCATCAATTGCCCAAACCCTTATATTTTTAGTGCTTACATTTCTCAATTGGTACAGTCTTGCTGCTGTTCTTAAGCCTCGGTAAAAGGAAATTGTTAGTTCAGTTTTACACATATATGTATTCTCTCCTTATTTATTGTACTGGTATGTCTTATTGATGTAATGTGTTGTGATAGGGATACAGCAGTTCCAGGCTGTGAAGTGTGAGAACTGTTTACCAAGGACAACTCGGTGTTGGATCTATGGTCAATCTCGTGTAATTGTGCTTTGTTCACTGCCAGATTCGGTGGATGCCCAATACCCTTGAGGCTTCCACCCCTTGATAAGCATACATCCATTAAACCACAGTTTGAGGGAAATCCCATGTTCTTGGCAGATATTTTTAAAGTTATGTATGTGCTTCATGAAGAATTTGGAGAAAAATTTGTGATCTAATATGTTGTTGTTGTTGTTTTCTTGTGAGAAATTTTTACAATTTAACCAGGGGTGGAGGCTTCTTAGCATCTCTCATCCACTGCCCAAGATTTGACTGCCCTGAACAAAACTTTTTGGCCCCCTGATTTTGGAACTTTCTCCTAGTGCTAGGATTTTATACTTGTCAAAGGAGCTGTAAAAATCGGTTACAGCTAATAGTCATAATTTTCCTAGGATGTGTTCAGAAATACAATTTCTGTTTATTTTTGAATGATTAATAAACTTGCTTGGGACAGTACTACGATTTACTTTGACTAAGATGTTTATATGTTATTTAGAGTGTGTACATAATGTTGTCACTTGTTACAAATGTTGTATGTAAAGTGCTTTATTACATTTAATATCTTCGCTTTTTTTGTATGTATTACAATATACTCTTTGTATTAAAAATACTCATTACGATGGTAGGTTGTACAAGTATACAGTTTTGTACTAGGTTTTATTTTAGTTCTTTATATTTATATTGACTGAAATGTCTCCTAATGAATCTCAGTTGTGTTTTTTTTTTTTCTTGGTTTGAGGGGAAGAGTCTGTTGACTTTGAAGTAAAGGATAAGTCTACACAATGGCACCTTAATTTTAACTACATTTATGGTTAAACAGTTATTATTGAGTAATACGTAGCATTGATGTGAATCAGTAAGCCAGCCGTCAACTCAGATATTCTATAGGTGCCTTTTCCTCAGTTCTAAGTGTGACTGGAACAGGTGTGTCTCCAGTGTGGTACTTGAAGTATTATACACCTGTAGAATTTATTAACATACTCACTCTCACGGGTGATTTATTCATACAAAAGCCTTGTTCAGATTCTCAACTGTTTGGCACACAGGTTCTACTCCAGAATTCCATCAACTGGAATATTTCTAGATGAAGTAAAGTGTGATGTAAATTATGAGTTTATTAATACTACATTTACTTGCTTAGCTTTGTTACCAAGTCATCACATGAGTGGAATAAATAAGAATTAATTTCTAGAGAGGTTGACCTTAACGAATTATGTGCGATCATGCATGTGCCTTTTAAATATATGTGCCTGGAAATTTATACTTCTTCCAAGGTCTAATTTTGAAAGTGCTTTAGTTCAGAAAAAATCATGTATTCTAAAGTGAAATCAGTTTTATCAGATTATAAACAGCATCATCTATGCAATTTTAATGATGAAATTTGATCTGAGTTTGTGAGTTTGTTCTACTGTCTTCCAGCATACATGTATCTATACAGTGCCTTTATAATGGACATGTAGTGTTTTATCTCCATAATAAACTTTTTTAAAGTCTTGTACAATATCAGTGTCATTCTTATTTCTTCATGTGAGTATGTTTTTGTGTCAATGTTTTACAAGTGTGCAAGGGGCTGTGGCTCTGTTGTTTGAGTCCCTTTCACTGTACCTAGAATAGATTTTTTTCCCCCTGTGGACCTTAGGTTTATAACTGAAGTTTCCGGCAGCTGTTCTCGCAGTTAAGTGGCATCAGGAAGCCAATCTGTTTGCAGTGTCCTGTATAAACATCCTGTTCTCATCCTGTGTTTTTTTGTTATGAGTGAGGTGGACAGTGGTTTCATTCACTCAGTGGTCTTGCACGCCCGCGTGCGGGTGAATACACCTCTTGGTCACATAGAATTCCAATGAAATAAACCTATGATGTGGACCAAGAGGTGGGTCATCACTCTTCATCCATACATCTTTATTTCCAATACCGGGCCAAATGCTATACATGTAGGAATTTGTGTACGTGTAAAATATGCAACGTGTAGGCCAACACATAACACTAAGGCTATAAATCTGACCACTGTCTATGCCGTGACCTGAGTTGGATTTAGATTGGAACTCCCGGCAACCAATGTCTTGAGGACAAGTGTTCGTCTTTGTGTTCCACATGTAAGCTCACAGAATCCGTAAGGGTAAGATGGGAGGCCAGTTTCTTGTACTATCACAATGTGTGCTCCTGTGTTTAGGAGAATACAAAGGTTAATAAAATTACCAGCCTAATCACCTGAGGAACTAAGATGAAGAGTTTGAAAACTATTGTAGACAGCATTGCACACACTAAATGTGAATATATCAGAACGTGTAGGCTATTTACTGTACCAGATGTCCAGAATAATCTACTGACCCATAGAACAGTCAATTAAATATTTGTTATCTTTACCAGATTTTGTAATTTTTTGCAAATCATATGTTTTGTTTTGTTTAATTAGTATTCGATTAAAGCGTCCTGGTTCTAAACAACAAATCAATTAGGAGATTATTATTAAGTGGAAAGTGTAGGTGCTGGCCCACTGTCCGACTACCTCTGGTAAGTACAAAATAAGCTTAAACATGCCACATCCACTAGACATAAATGGGTTATATGAAATCGATTTAAGATTACTCAGTGGTAATCTAAACCAAATTAAACTAGTTTGCTGCAGTGCAATTTAGGCCTATACTGGATGGTTCTTGTTTCAAATATGTGTTTACATGCTTATACAGAATGTGCCCTTTGAATTCACATAGCAGACTGAAATTATAGATTTGTACTACATATTTCACGGAAAAATTACCCAACACTGACAAACAACAAGTCTACATATGGGAAATTATACAATAAATGTAGGGAAAATACTTCTGTCACTGTGTATCTGTCATTTGTATATTTTCTAGTAATAATTGTTAATTATCTCCCTTGAACCAAATGTCATTTGTTCTTTCACGGGAGCAAACTATTCGATAATGAGTATAGGGGTGTTGGAGGGAATGTATTTCTTAGTACTTTAAGAAATCATTTGTTTTAATCTCTTAATTATTTGTTAAAATTATTTAAGGGCTTTAAATATTTACTTTTGCTGTGTCTATTAAGTGTGTTTTGATGTGAACAGATGTCAACCTTTCCCGATAATAACAACCATTGTCCCCCGTGATGCTTAATGGGCTAGTCCTCTCCAGATGTGAGGATGAAGGCATGAGCGATAAATGTTAAGCGATTGAAGGGAGAATAATGAGTATAATCTTGCTATTTCTTGGGTTCACAAAGGGACTTGATTCGAAGATAATATGTAGTCCGGATTGGCTTCAGTGACAAGGCCGTATGTTGTTGATGCACCATTACTTACACCGAACATCGCACACTGATTACATTACTTTCAGCTTTGCAGAGAGAAGCAAATGAGAAGAAGTTGACATGTGAAAAAAGACAACGCAGCTTTCGTTTCTGTTTAAATCGGTCACTTTACCAACCTGGTTTCTGAAAATATGTATTCTCTGATAAGTGTGAACATTGCTAGAATTATATTGTAAAGCTCATGGCACTTTGCGACTGATTTCCCAAGGTTTTGTTTAGTGTATCATCTGTGTCCAGTCGCTCGGTACAATGGCAGGTCCCCAGGGTTACGGGATTTTGTATGCAGTTGTCGTTTTCTTCCTCACAACGTACTCGATAAAGTCTTCCAAAATTGACAGTATTCCGAGTCAGAACATGGTGGCTTTCTTCAATGGTGAGTCTTTGTTTATTTAAAATGTATCTTGTCCGTCCCATTTACCCTGGTATTTATTGTGAATGCTGTTTGTTAAACAAGTGCATGCAGCTATATGAAGTAGTAGGCCTATAGATTACATATATATCTGAATGATTACATAGCCTATATATTGATATGTCATATTAAGATCTAATCTACTGGGATAAAGTGTAGCCTGTCATCACTCTAGTTCTTTTAAACTGCAAAAATGATATCACCACTCAGTGTCTTTTTAAAAGAACTACAATGTACATGTACATATCACTCCAGCCTGTTTGTATAAGCTGAGAAAATCAACCCAACAATTTATTTTTTCAGTTTTAAGTTTGCTTTCTTATTACTGAATTGAGGGTAACATGAAATAACATCAATGTGTTTTCTTTCTCAACATTTATTAAAATATATGGATGATTACTCATCTGAGTAAATAAATTGATAGAAAAGAAATGTTGTTACCTATGTTCCTGACATCTAAGCTTATTCTTATATATATTTCTCAACAAAGCAGTAAATTTTTTCAAACAATATGTACATTGTTTGTGCTAGTCATTCTTTCTGAGCAGGTTTATAATGTTGTCTGAAAAGTGAAAAGTAAATAAAAAATTTATTCTCCTTTTACAACTTATTTAAAACAACATTTTATGCAAAGGGTAAGAAGTGTAGACATGCAATTTAATTTTTTTTAGGAAGTTCAGACTTTAAATTACCAGATAATGTAAGTTTTAGTTCCAAATACACACTGAGACATTCAACAAATTACTTAGAGTGTGTGCCCTTAGAGTTAGAGGTCGAATTTGTTGAGGATTTAGGGTATATCTATGCTAATCCTGGGAAAGGGGAAACAGGTGGATAGGGAGACAGCTTCAGCCAAGGGGTATAGCACCCTGACCAAGGACTGGAAAAAGGGGAGGTCCAGTTACCCTTTGTTTTGGAACTTAAAGTGGCCTAATTTGTAAGTCCATGGTACATGTAAATGTGTGTACAATTAAATCTGTGTCAAGTAGACCACATGTATGGCTCTGTATACTGATAGCATTATGTCAGGTTATATCATAATCCTGCAGTGCTAGTGTGTAATTAAACATTAGACCAAGCCAAGGCCATTAATCATAAATATTGGTTCATTTAAATACGTCTTTAAAGGTTATTAATTAAATGTTACAGAAGCGTTAATTTTATTATTCAGAATAACAGATCAAGTTGCTGTAGATCTATTAAGCAACAGTAAATTTTATTTCGTTTTTTTTTTTTAATTTTAATTCACTGTGGTTTAACTCTGACATCAGTTAAAGGGTACTGTACATTATTTAGAGGTATTTGTTATTTGAAAAATATATATCCTTTATGTGCTTGCTTTAGTAGAATTTTCAATTAAAGTAACATAAGCGCTCAAAATTAGGGTTTTATAACAAATTCTGATTGCCTTGATTTTAACCAACTTTGAAGTTTGTGCATAAACTAAAACAATTTCTTTGAAATGAAAATTATTACGTTGGTTCAAGGCTAGTAATAGCCAGGAGAAATCATGCAATAATTCAAATTCAGCGTAAGGAAGGCCGGCTATTTTTCCTCGTATGCCTCAAGTAAAACTTTTGATCTCGCCGGGTTCATGACCTTATATAGAATGAGTTAAGATTTTGAATAGTGAATGGGGGCAGGGATATCATAATAAACGTTTGACTTTGCGTAGCGTTGGTACATCTAAGGTTGGCTCAGTTAGGACAGCTGATTGACACGTCCACATAATAATATTCTGACAGAATATTTTTAGTTTTAAGATTTTTAGTTATTATAAAACTCTCCTTCAACCCACAAATTTGATGTAACTTGGAATTATTGGAAAGCCTCTAACGTGTACTTCTTGAGAAAAAAATATCAATTTTTCATGAGATTCTGTGATAGTGCAAAATTCAGAACTTTTGAGTGCGTATGTTACTTTAACATAAAAATGTTGACTTTATTTTTACAAGTACACTGTGTTATTTAATGACTATTATACATACAGTGTATATGTAGATTGAAAAGAGCGTGAGGAAATTGAAAACTGTGTAAAAAGAGTGTCCTCCCCATAAGTACTACGACTAACACGTGAAAGTATACACTGTACCTGTCCTGTGCTATTCCAAATGAATTGCATGGACTGAGGTGAACACTATTGTATTAGCAGCTGTGAGGATTCTTAATGTATAATGTACACCTACATGTAATACTCAATACTCTGGAGCCAGTCTTATGAAGTGTGCAGTTTAATGTACATGTAATTGCCATGTCCAATGTCCAGTCCTGTCTTTGTCCGTTGGTGTCTTTGCCTGTTGCTGGTGTCGTTGGTTTAACCTTAAGCACATGCACTGCATTAAACCAATGAATCAAACAAGCACAGACAGCAGATAGTGATTTGTATGGAAGGGATGTTTCTGATGTACATGTACTTGTGCGCATAAAACAGATCCAGCACATTAATGGGACCAGCCCATTAACAGATTTTATGACCAGAACTCTAACAGGCCAAGCATAGTGTTAGCCAGAAAAAAAAAGGCTTTCTCAATTCACTATTTTAAAAGAAACAGGGTGTCTCATTTGACATTTTTCCTATCATTCCCATGTTAAATTTGACCGAATAAAGGTGTCTCAAATGGATTCCAGGGTGTCTCAAAGACATTAATGGGGCCAGCCAATTAACAGGCCAGGACATTAATGTGACCAACATATTAATGGGTGGGGACATTAACAGGCCCAGCACATTAATGGGTCCATTAAGTTACATGTACATGTAAGTTCAGTACCAGGGCCACCAAACTGATACAGCCAGCCCATTGATAGGGCTATAAAAGGAGCCAGTACATTAGTGGGATTTACAGGCACAGCTTATTATATATATTTTGCATAACCACTGAAATAGTAAGCTTTAAGAGAAATAATGAGCACTCCCCCTCTCAGAATAGGTGGTGATTACCCCCTCCTGCCAAAAGTAATCTAGTTACATCATGTACATTGTACCTACATGTACATGTAACTGTTCTGTATTGATATGATTAGTTACATGCATGCACACACTGTACATCTTGGTATTGTGATCAAGGTGGTGTTAATGAAGCCTTGTTAATAACATCTGTCCATTTCATGGTTGATTTCACCTGTCATTACTACAGGTACATGTACTCTCAAGAATCAGCTACATTTTTTCTCATCAAACCTTTCACTAAGCCTTCAAAAAACAAAGAACTACTGGTAACCGACCTTCACATGGTTACTCTTATTTGTACATGTCAATATTGTTTTGGTACATACATGTACTTGTATGTGTTTATCCCAAATACTTAATAGACACTTTAATAGATACACGTAATACTTATTAAAATAATATCAAAATCATACATCACAATAGTATGTCATGATGGTCTCTTTGCAGAGAAACTGTGGCCTGGTGCTAGCTGAGCTACTTGAAGGGGGCATCAGAGAGCCGATTTGTATTGGTTTCCTGTTTTGTCTTGCACATGTCATCTACTATGGTGTCACTCTTCAGTGTTGCCAGTGTGTCGTTTAGGGTGGTTTCTTCCACCCATTGGACTGGCATGCTGTCATACATGTCATTCTGTGAGTGAAATAACCTTAAGTACAGCGTAAAACCTCAGTCAAACAAACTGTTAAGGGATACATTTGAAAACCTCATAAGCGTTCCCACCAAAGTTTAATAACACTGCATGAGTAATAGTAATAAATTAATTATTGTGTGAAAGGCTGAGAGCTGGGATGTCATGATTTTGAACTGTAACACAATCACCCTGTACCACAGACTCTCAGTGGTAACCGTTAACCTATAGTATTCAGTGATATGAACAATAACACTGGCATGTATCAAGCAACCACATAACCAGCTGGATATGATTCATCTAACATCTTGAAAGTCACTCTGCTACAAGCCAACTGTTTAGCAGATGAGTTTTGGGTATTATATACATGTACATGAATATTGAAATGAAATCACACTGTACTTTAGTTGCGTATATAGACACATACATGCACATTATATATGTACATGATGGTTTCATTACATGTACATATATGTCCATGTCAGTTCACGCAGTTACTGTGTGTATAAAAATATATATTTGTCAAGAGTATATCGCAGTATACATGCATTTGATTTGTATGTGTTTTAGTGATGATGGAATGAATTAAGCTGAAATATCTACCCTATTAAACATGACCTCCTTGCTCAGAGTTTCTCCTATTTATTAGTAACATTATGTTCAGAAGGCAGACTCAGGGTAATCTGTTTTTGCTGCTTGTATAACAGCTTAATAACACTTTGTCTGACATGTGAAAAAAAAACAGAGGTAGGTTAATGGGGATGTTTATAGGTCTGGAAAGGTGCCATAATGGCCACTGTATATCACATACTCAGTCACACAATACAATGGCAGCTACAGAAGACCTGTGTTGTAACATGTACAGAACTCCCATATTATATAAGCGAGTAATTGTGCCCACATGTATAGGCCGATTAACTACATGCATCCCTGTTCCCCTAAACACTTTTAATAAAGTTTAGAGACCCCCCACCCCCAACAAACAAACTACACAACAAACATGTTATCACTTTTACACTGTACCTTGCCAGTTAAATGTAGTAAATTAAAAATAATTCAGATGATGACAGAGGTAGCTGAGTCCTCAGGTTGCTGTATCTTTGCGAGTGGTCCTGTGTCCTGGTGCTCTGTGAGCTAAGGGGCATGTGGTTGGTGGGAGGAGCCTCCTGTGTCCTGGTGCTCTGTGAGCTAAGGGGCATGTGGTTGGTGGGAGGAGCCTCCTGTGTCCTGGTGCTCTGTGA
>JAVFBZ010110710.1:0-23445 GCA_032466195.1 Katharina tunicata | reverse complement strand
CGTAGAAACCAGACAGGTAAATATGCCATTGATATTACATACTGACAGTATCTCCCTTGCTGCTCCATATTTGCTACAACTTGGGGGGTTGTGATTTTTTAGCTTTTAGCTTACTGATATTCATGTGTACAGAATCATAACTTGAATATATAACAGTCATAATTATGACTGGACTGTTGTAGAGTATAATTTCCAGTTAGATTCTTAGGTTCTGTTGGTTAATTATTAACTCATGTCTATCATCCATCCCTTGGGTGCTAGAACCTGTACAGAAAGATCATCAAAGTAAAACAGAACAGAACATAGTGAACCCCAACCCCCCTTAAAAAAATTAACAACAAAACTTACAACTACATGTTTCTCTTTCACTTGACTGTAAATCAGTTTTTCCCATTATAATGTTGTTTTAGTCGCTGGAAGATGTAGATGTTGAGGATGAGGGTACGAGTTCCCGTTACACAGCAGCCCCGACACTGGAGACAGGCAGTACCAGCTTACGCAGCGATCAACCAATCAGCCCAGTGTACGCAGCACCAGCAGATAGTTTAAATAGAAGACAAACACTGACGCAGTCATATGCTCAAATTCAACCCAGACCTGGTCACTATAGCTCAGCACCTGTTCCATACACTGATAATCAGAACCGAGTAAACGGAGTTATACGGCCTAGCAAGTCAACACCAATCTCTTCCCCAACAGTTCCTGCTGAAAATAGTGGTGGGTCTGTGGAGTCACATGGTGTGAGGAGTGGCTATTTAAACTACCCTTATCAACACCCTGTGATCAGCCCTGATCCAGCTATCACCTACACATCCGTCAACAGCCAGAACGCTATTATTAGTCCTAACCCTGTGATAACAAACAATTCAGTGGTCAGCCACAACCCATCAGGAGCTCCAAGTCCAAACACCAAGGGAGGTAACCCTGATATCTATGCTCCTGCCAGTTCATTCAGTGATTATGCTCAGCCTCGATTTTCTACCTTCAGTGGGGGCATGGCCCGGAGCCTCTCTTCCAATTCACCTTCGCAGTGTAGCTCAGACAGGTAATGATAACTTATGTAATAAGAATATTGTGGGGCGACATCTCAGTCCTTCTGTACATATCATGCTTGTATGCATTATAAAACCGAAATTAATATATTATATACAGGGCCTGATCCAGGCCGATTTGAAACCCCTTTAATGGGGTTTGGGCACCCGAACTCACAGTAAATATGATAATGTATAAAAAAAAACAGTCTTTTTATACAATCTTATTAACTTAATATAAAGTTAAGATGATCAATTAAAGAATACATAAAAGAACAATAAAATATAAATGTAATTTGTTCATGTTAAACCACTCTCTCTCCCTCCCTCCAACAAAAGTGCCAGGTAATTGGTCCCATGATGGATGCCCAAACTTATACCCTGGACCAGGCCCTGATATATATACAAACATGACTTCTTTCCTCTGATTACCCTGGATCAGGCCCTGATATATATACAAACAGGACTTCCTTGCTTTGATTACCCTGGACCAGGCCCTGATATATACAAACAGGATTTCTTTGCTCTGATTACTCTGGACCAGGCCCTGATATATATACAAACAGGACTTCCTTGCTCTGATTACCCTGGATCAGGCCCTGATATATATACAAACAGGACTTCCTTGCTCTGATTACCCTGGACCAGGCCCTGATATATACAAACAGGATTTCTTTGCTCTGATTACTCTGGATCAGGCCCTGATATATATATACAAACAGGACTTCCTTGCTCTGATTACCCTGGACCAGGCCCTGATATATACAAACAGGACTTCCTTGCTCTGATTACCCTGGATCAGGCCCTGATATATACAAACAGGACTTCCTTGCTCTGATTACCCTGGACCAGGCCCTGATATATATACAAACAGGACTTCCTTGCTCTGATTACCCTGGATCAAGCCCTGATATATACAAACAGGACTTCCTTGCTCTGATTTTCTCTTTATTTATAGATATTTTTCATATCCATAGGTCACTCCATTTTAATTATATTAATGCAACACCCACAAATCAAGTTATAACTGTTTGTTTCCTGTCTGTTTCAGTTTCTGACTTACTAATGGATCCTGAAAATATATTTCAACCTCCTCGATCTAAATCTGATATTTATTTTTATACTTACCATTGTACTGAAGGGAATTTTACTTTGGTATGTGATAAATTAGTATTGCTCGTTTTAGTCTAAAACCTTGTGAAAATCAGTCTGTGGTCTCTTGTATCTCCGTATCTCATCTGCTGGAGCTGGACGGGTTCAGCAATTCAATAAACACACAAGTTGACACAACTGAGCCACTCTGCCTCCAGCATGGTATCTATACATATTGTCTACATAATACATATTTAACCTTGCTGTTTTCTTATCAGTTAATTTATTTAACTAAATTCTGATCGTTCTATATTATTGCAGTGATGATCCGATGCCAGATGGATTACCTTTTGACCTGGAAGATGCTACTGAGCCTGTTGAGGTGTGATGGTTATCCTATACACCAAAACATTTCAGTTGTTTGACAAACATTTTTGCTCATGGTATTCTAGTGATATAACTGAGCTTTACAAGTTACATGAGTCAATACTCCCCCTGCGCAAAAATAATTTTTTCAAAGTGGCCTTCAAGAGGTGTGTTAGCTCATGCAGAAGTACAGATTTGACAATTTGCCTCGGCTGCTAACTGCAGGCAAAGTACTAATGTGAGTGATTTTAACTCATATATACAATTTCCAAGGAAAGCCCATGGATTTTTATTGAGATATTCCAGTGATAATAATGACAAAATCATTCCTTTAGGCGATGCAGTAATTCACAATGTGATTCGAGGCTTGTTCTACACTGCTGGTGGTTTTGGTGCTGTATTGTGTTTGCACATTTTTATTAAATGATTAAAAAAGTGAAAATAAATCAAGGCGGTATGTTAGTCTATTTACAAGCAAACATTTACAAACTATTCATGAGACAGTCCATAGACTCCAGTTACCATACCCCCTTGTAAATGGTATGGTTTAAATACAAAGAAAACAGAAAATGTTTGGGATAGTCATTTACAGAGCAGATTTAACGATGACATTTTCAACATGTCAGTAGGATTTAATAACCTGTGATTTTAACATGCTCTAATCTGGGTTATAATTGGACTTTTAGACTAATTGACTAACAGCAATAAGCTTTTTGTCTATAATTTTATAGGAGGTTTTGTGAACATAAATGTATTTTATTAACAACAAATTTACTCCAATTATGCATCCATTCTTGTATATTTTATAAAAAACTGTCTCAAGTGTTTTGATGATTTTTAATTTTTATAATTTTGTGAAAAAAATTGTCAATTTTTTATTGAAATTGATGTATATTTTTGTAGATAATTATTATTCTATCTGTAGGGCAAAACTAGATAAATATGTATTATCGGTAAGATGTGCAATTTTGGTGACTGACATTATTGTCCTTTAAATGCTCAATATTATACTATTACTTTAATTGACATGATTGTCGTTCGTAATCATTCCTTTAAATACAGTTAAATTTTAATGGTTTATTTCCAAACTATTTATGCAATCATTTTAATTAGAAATTTCTGCAATTTCCATGTTGTGGGACTTTGTAAACACTAAATAGTGATATTTTAATGTTTCTGAAATAGTTTGTAGCGTGGAATATTTTTTTCAAACTGATGTGACTTGTTTGGCTGCAGTGTGAAATGTTTTTAAACTATGAATTGTCTGCTGTTAATTCCTCAACATACGTTGCAATAATTATATTAATGTCGTGTACATGTAACTGTTGATCTTTGCGCTAAGTTATAACTGTCAAGGCTCGTAGAGTTCACTTCATGCAAATCCTTTCTTGTAAATTTACTACCCCGTCTTTGTCTGATTTACAAAATAAATTTATCTCAAACAAAAAGATATCAGTAAAGATAATTAACCAAAAAAAATTCTGTGGTATGTTGCTTTCTTTCCTTGTTATTCTGTTTCTTTACTTTAATTGTTAATTATATTCCATCATTGATAAATGAGTGATTTTATATATTTTTATTTTATGTTATACAGCCATCCGATGTTTGTTCGATATCTCCACATCTAGGCCAGGGTACTGCTTTCAAAGGCAGCGATTGGTCAGTCATTCATCAGATTCAACCATGAAAAACTAAAATTGACAGACTTATTTGTATTCCTCTGCCATAATAATAGCGAATGCATTTACTGTCACACCAATCTGTGCTAGTTTTGGCCTTTTGATTTAGTATCCGGCTGATAACATTAATAACTTTGATATGATAGGATTTTGAAATAATTTGGTGAAAGTAAATGAACTGATAACACAATGACAACATGTTGCATGCATAACCCATGTTGCCTGGTAGACGTGGAAGGTCACAATAAGAGTTCAGGGTTTAAAAAAACCTGTCTTCAAGTTAAAGTTCAAGGTCAGAATTAAAGGTCAAAGGTTTAGCACCTTGGATTTCTAAACCTTTTTTGGGTCATCACTTTGTTGTGCATGATGGGATTTTGAAACCATTTGATCTATATGAAGATGATGTGTTGTGACTACTTGAAGATGATTTGTTGTGACTACTTGAAGATGATGTGTCGCGACTACATATAGCTGATGTGTCGCGACTACATGAAGACGATGTGTCGTGCACTAAACCTGTGTCGCCAAGATGAAGGTCAAGATCAGGGTTAAAGGTCAAAAGGCTTAGCACTCTAAATTTCATTACAAGATTGTAACTTTGTTCTGCATGATTCAATCTTGAAACCATTTGGTACAAGTAATAACCACATGGTGACGATGTGTTGCCTGCAATAGTCATGTGCCAGGTAGAATGTCAATGTCGTAATTAAAGGTCAATGGTTTATCCCCTTAGATTTTATGTGCTGCCCATAACTTGGATATGCATGGATTGATTTGGTACAGTCACCATATCACAACGAAGTGCAGTTTTCTGGTCATGGAAATTATTATATGTTCTTCACTATATTGCAGAAAATTGACAGGCTGATTTCTGATCAATACACTTGAATTTATGATACGAATTAAAGGGCAAAACCTGCAAATTTTGACAAAAACTTATTATTTTCTAAGTAAATTTGGAAAGACAATCGACCATGTCACATGTGCAACCGCGAAAGCATAGCCTTTAAGTACTTAATTTAAAAACCGGAAGTGTGATGTCATTGTTTGCAGCTAAAGTAGGCCTGTCTAGTCCTGGCTGTCCCCTCGTGGATGTGCAGGTTGATAATGTTACGTAAAATCAAACGCAATATACTGGTTCTGGAGACAACAGTCAAACAACAACAAAGGACATGTAGTGTACATACCGGTATATTACAATAGGCACTGATAACCAACTGCAAACGTGCCTACACATTTCTCCTGTGATCTGGACAAACCTAGTAAGTCTGTTGAATGCACATTTTAGAAAACGAAGGAAAACTGTTTTGCTTCAGGATTAGGCAACTTAAAATAGAATTAATTTCATTTTGGCTTTTCAAAGGAAAATAATCAAAAGTTTTTCCAGTACATTAGTTTTGATTATGTTTAATGGTTTAATCTGGTTACATAAAGACTTACTAGGTTTTGCCTGATCGAACCAATTGCACAACCAACAAAATCCATTAACAAAAACCTAGTTTTTCAGCAACCGGGAAGAGTTTCACACACTTTAGTGTGATAAAAATGATGCGGTAAAAAGCCCAAATATGGGCCTAACTAAATTTTCACCAAAATTCGACTTACTAGGTTTGTCCAGATCACAGGAGATTTGTCGAGCTACAAGCTGTATTAATATTAAAAATATAGTAGGCGTCTGACTGTCAGCCCAATACCAACCAGTCATAAACATCCAGATGACTACTTGATAGAGCGCCGCTACAAAAAAAAAAACAAAAAAAAAAATGTTTGTACAGTAATTGCGCATAACGTTAATAATGCGATTGAAGAAAACTTTTCCACATACCTATAAAATCGTCAACTTATTACAGGACAAGACAAGCGAATTTCGACTAGATTTCTTTATTTTCCATCCGTAATTTTAAATAAACAAAACGACTTTAACATCATTGGTAATGAGAGATTACGCAAAACACTTTGTTTGATGTTCATATTTAACTTTTTTGAAGATTTTATCTTTCAAAATATTATATACATATAACCTACAGTTATACGGAGGCAGGGCTATGTTCACCGGCTGGCTGGAGAAAGCACTCAAAAGCCTCTTGGCCAACCTGAGTTGACTCCCAAGTACCCTAGACATGCAGCAGAATAAAACAGTTTAGTTGGAAATCAGCCTATGCGATAAGCATGAAAACAAGACCAAGGATCACTCCAAACAGTGACGTCATACAATTATAAAAGCATCCATCGGTTTATCCATGAGAGGACTGACACAAGCAGGATATATTAGCACTGCGGACAATTACGTCACTTCAGGTTTTTAAATTAAATAGTTTACAGGTATGCTTTCTGGGTTCCAAATGCAACATGGTCAATTGTCTTTCCAAATACACTTGGAAAATAATAAGTTTTTGTCGAAATTCGCTGGTCGTGCATTTACGGTCTTGGTTTTTGAGATAAATGGTTTTTCAAAGCCTTTTACCAGGAATAATATTGATCAGAACCATATTGAGTATCATATAAGGTAGAATATGCAATGACCTGACTGACTTCATTCAGTCTAATCTATATGATCAGATTAAACAATATGGAGCATGGACAAGGGTTAAGCAGTATATTTTTAAAGAAAAAAAAAAACACTTATTTTTCTTCAGAGCATTTTATTCATAAATAGCTTTATTCCTCCAAATAAATTTCCCTCAATTGATAATGATAACATGTTTCTAACCCACAGAAGAGCATCCAATATACAATATAGTCAAAATTAAGAAAATCTTTTATGTACATTCATTAATGAGTGATCAAATACACTCACAGCAGTGTTTAAAACATTTTGCACAAGAAGTGCCAAATTAAGTATCACAGATACATGTACTTACGTTACACGAATTAAAACAATTATAAGCATAATTCACGATTGGAATTAATTGAAGGTAACATTTAGCCTCTATTGCATCCTCATGGCGGACACAAACTTCTTGAACAGTCTAGGGGTCGATTACATTGGCATTGCATGATGAGTAAGCGGAGGTCAATCTTCTATCCATGAACATTTCATGTTATGACTATGATTAGGACAGTTATGATACAAGATAAACCATGATAGATGAAGGGCTCAATGATGGACCGCTTCCAAATTAAAAATTTTCAAAACACTAAAATGATGCTTTCCAAATATGCCACAGTTAAATAGCTTCATCCCAGTGCAAGGGTGTTGCTTAGTGTCGTTGCATTTTATCCCTACAGGTGCCTGGGCCATGGTGGTAGTAACTTTAACGATCTGAACCCAAGGGACATAATCCTGTCAATATCAGTGTCCTTTCATCAGGTGGTCAATCTGAAATGTAAACAAAAGTTTGAATAAATGTTCTTGATACTAAACCCACATGTTCCAATATGTAAATCCCATCTATTTAGCATACAGTTTGACACCTACCATTCAACCTCCAGTCCTAATGCAAAACGCTGGTTTGTATGATTGGGGTTTTAGGCTGTCTATACTTAAGGTTATTTCACTCATAGGACAGCCTGCCAGCCCAATGGGTGAAGGAAACCACCCTAAGCCAGTCTGGCAAAACAGAACACACAACAGTACATTAACAGGTCGAAAAACAGGACACCACAACAAATCTGCTTCAGAGAGCACCAGGGCACAGGCTCCAGCCCAACCACCCCTATTAATATTGTTCTTGTCCATCAGTTGTAACTGACACTAAAGACTTTCATGCTGTGTTCCTCAATACAGGTAGATTCCCAGAGATTCTCCATGACGCTTTGGCGCCAAAACAAGGCTAGATTTACATGAACAAATCAATTAGTAAGCCAAACAGCTAGTAACCTAGTTTTCATGAGGAATTTCTTTCTTTCGCAGTGAGTTCATACGATAATGTTATTAGGCACAAATGACATGACTTATGAAAAAGAAAGCATGTGTAAGATGTGCGTTAGTTTAAAGATTATAAAATACCTGTGATTTATACAGTTCTTTGACATCTTGTAAATCCAGTTTAAGTTCCTCCGTCTCTTCAACTTTCTCCCCATACATCTGTAAAATGGCATTATATCTCTCCGCCAACTCCTGTAAACATGTTACAAATTTACTATTAATCAGTTAAAATACAGCATACCATTGGCTTTTTAAACCAATAAAGCCTCAAAAGAAATATGCTAAACAAGACAACTTTTGTCAATAACTTCGTCATATTTCGGAGAAGTAGGGTGTAAAATGTACCTTGTGTTTTATTTTGAGTTCTGGCAGTTCCTCGATCTGGTCTTTCAGCTCATCATTATCTGTAGATAAGTTCACTAGTTCACGAGCCATTGATTCACGAGTCCGTTCCAGCTCACTTATCTCACTCTAGAAAACAAAGAATAGAACAGTAATGGATCTACAATACTTGCATTGACACCAGATTAATGTTTTACATCATTGGAAGATAGAAGATGTTTTACTGTTGTACTCTATGTATTACTTCACTCTATGACATGCTAGTCTTAGGTGAGAAACCAAGAAAAAAAAAAAAAAAAAATGCCTCAAATCTGAAGTTACAGAAAACATACCGGTACATAAAATCTACAAACAGCCTCAGATAGTCAAGAAAGTTAGTCCTTATATCCTGCATTCTGCTGTATTAGTGGTCTGGATTTTTATACCTTCATGATATTTTAAGTTTACATGAGTAGTTATCAGAAAAAAACTATTAAGTATTAAGTTCTTTTATTGTTTTTTTTTTTAGATAACAGATAATTGTTTTTTTGTGAGTATGGTTTACCTGTAACTGAGCGATTTCCCCTTCTCTCTGTTTAAGCTGGGAGATTAGGTTATCTAACAGATTAGCTGCTCCTGTCTGACGTAGACTTTCGTACAAACTCACTTTATTACCATTGGGGGAGTGAGGAGCTAGCATCAAACTTCTCTCTAACAGTTCTTCCTAAAATTAAAACACAACTGTTAAGTTATGTTGATAACCTAGTTTACGTTTCACTCCCACATGTACTTATCACTGTTGGTGATAAATGCTTACCATAAATCTAACCTAAAGGGCCTACCCAGGACAGCCTGGTGACCGTATATCCGTGTTTACTGTCTAACTGACCAATCAAAGGCTGTTGTGGGACTCTATATCCGCTATGGTCAGTTTTAATAGCCTTTAAATCACTAGGACTTCCTAGATGACTGAATGTTACCAAATTCCAAAACACCCTCAAACTCCCACTTGCATACCCATCTATCTCCCCTTGTATAGTATAAATAGGTCTATTTCTTAATAAAGTCGGTTCCGAATATCCCAAATCAAGATACTGACTCTGAGTTCTGTTCCTGTGTTTATTCCATGCGTGCTTAGTCCTAAAGTTACGACGTTTGGCAGAGTTAAAGGCCGGGTCGTAACAACAACAAACAACACTTGTAAATCTAAAAAAATGATCACACTTCTTCATGCATATACAGCTCAAGCCTTTAACTGGATTGACAACAGAAGTTATTGGTTTGTTTGGGTGAAAAGAAAACTGAACAAGGCATCACAAGTGATACGAATCCTTCGGAGTACAGCTTACATACAGGTACATTCTCTAACTGTGACAAACTTGATCTTGACCCCATCATCTTGAAGCATTTTCATATTATATTGGACGTATGTTTGAAGTTGAATAATAAAAAAACACATTAAGCTGCGTGATGACAAGGACAAAAACATGTACTACTTACATGAATAGTTTTTAATTAAACCTATATTAAAAGAGACGAGTGGAGTTTGACCAGACTGATAAGTTCTGTTACAAAATCCAGGTAATTGGCTATAGTATTGTTTGTTTGTTTGATTGGTGTTTAACGTCCTACTCAAGAGTATTTCACCTATATGACAACTTACTAATCTTAATAATTTGCGTTGCCGGTGTATGGTGGAAAACCGAGAAGAAACCTCGTAAAGACCACTCCGCGAACTCCGGAAAACTTCCCTTATATACCTTAGGTCCACAGGGGGGGGGGTTGACTATAGTTTTACGTTTCCACTAACCTGTGTGAAAGCTGGTAATTGAGCTAAGGGTTCCTGTATACTGGCTGTACTGTCCTGTCGTGAGAACTGGGCTGGTGACGGTGTGTTACGAGACAAAGGGCGTTCTCTCTCCTGCTGTTAGATTAGATAACAACACCATTTTCAAATAATTCATAGGTAAATATTTAAAAATATAGTTATTAGTAAGGTATCATGTTTTATGAGAACGAATACTTTTTACATGTACGCCACAAGCCTAAAGCTGCTTTATAATTTAAAAAAAAAACAGGATTACGTCATCTTTATGGCCTGCCTATCTGTCATACCATATATATGTTACACCTGTAATAACCTTGTGGAAAATGTGGAATATAAATATATAATTAACTTTATTCAATATATTGTATGTCCATCAGTTCCCAAACAGCAAAAAGCAATAGTTCAACTTGTTGTTGATGTGTGGACAACATAATATAAATAAATAGCTAATAAATTTGCCGGTATGATCTGAAAACAATGGGTAACATTATCTTTGTCTCAATCCAATATTTACAAATCTGTACAAATCTGTACAAAAGCACCAGTTCACCACTTACCATGTTTACCGAATTTGTGTAAAGATATCTTGACATGGTTTGTAGTTAAGCTCCAGAAATAAAATGGGGCAAACGGAGGGAACCCATTTGTTTCAAATCCCCTGCCAACTTTGTGTATATTGAAATAAACATATTTTTGGTCAATTAAAGTTTTAATATTTTATTGGGCCATGGAAACCTTACCTTTTCCCTCAGTTCCTCTTGCAGTAAAACCATTTTCTTTTTCTCATTTTCCACTTTAGTCTTCTCCATTTCAAGCTGATTCTCCAACAAGAGCTAGTAAGTAGAAAACGGAACAATGTGATCGACTGAGAGAATATGTGTAACCATTGAAAACATTTCAAATGATATTATTTAGTTTATTTCATTTTAGTGGTGTTCAACATCTTACTTAAGTATGTTTCACTAAATGAGCACCGTTAAAATTTTTATCATGTAACAAAATTGACCTTAAAAAATCTTGATAACCAGTTTTTGTAATACGCTTTTTTTTATTACCAACTACAAAGTTAGTATCACACTTAAGTTCTACAAACCTTTTGTCTTTTAAGTTCGCCTATTTCCTGAGAACAACTCTGCTTCACAGCCTCAACTTTTGCCATGTCACTGTGAACATAAATATATTACACTGACAATGGAGCAAGACAGATATAAATATATCATAGTTTGCTCAATCTTATAAACCACTCACAGATCACACTGGTCTACCATTCACCAGCATTACCTTCTACCTTAGAATCTAACACAGTTGATGGTTTGTTTACAAAGTATGCTAAAGGTTATTGTGTGAGCAGAGTAGGCAGTGACTACAAACTTGATAGTGACTACAAACTTGATAGTGACTACAAACTATGACAAGACAGCAGATAATGAAAGGATGTATAACATGGTTGTCAGATGGTTTTCGATGAATTAATCTACAGGGAAAGCCACCATTATCCTATTGGAGCTCATACAATAAAATAAATGACCTGTGTAGTTTGTGAAAAGGAATTATTATTTAATATTATCTGGGGGTTAAGGAAAAAATCTGAGTTGTATTTCCTGACCTGTTGCGGCTGTCTTCCAGCATCTCTATCTTTGTCTTAAAAATTTCTTGTTGAGCGTTAAGCTGTGATTTCTCCTGTCTGTATCTGATATTCTGAGTTTCTAGAGCTGTCACCTGAGACTGGAGATCTATCACCTTCTCACTGGAAACCCTTTCCTTCTCCACAGTCAAAACCAACTGCATCTGGACCTCACCTTACGAAACACAGCGGTAAAATTATAATAATAGTAATAGTAATAATAATAATAATAATAATAATAATAGTAATAATAATAATAATAATACAACTTTACTCCTGTTTTATTATGCTTCACCCCAGCAACAAAAATAGTTCTTTTACATATTCATGATGCTATTTTCACGTCTTCCAAATGTTTTTATTACCCCAAATCCTCAACAAATTCGACCTCTAAGGGGACAAACTTTAAGCTATTTATTGAATGTTTAAGTGTGAATTTGGATATAAAACTTACATTTTCTGGTAATTTAAAGTCTGAACTTCATAAAAATTTCAAAATTGCAAGTCTACACTTCTTACCTTTTGCATAAAATACAGTTTAATAAGTTGTAAAAGGGGTCGAATTTGTAGAGCATTTAGGGTAATTACATTGTATGGGTGTTTGTTGTAAAACAGAAAGTAAATCCATTAAAAAAAAAACACAAAAAATCTGTGTACAACCTATAACAGCTAATTTATAAAATAGAAAAAATGAGCATCAACATAGACATGGAAATAACTGGATAACATACTGAGCCTTTCCGTGATGTTTTTCTCCACCGTTTCAAATGAACTGGACTGAGCGTTGTAAGTGGACTGAAGATTCTCTATCTGTCTTAGCAGGGGGCGCGTGGCTGGCAAACACAATATTAAATATGATTTAGTTTGATTGCTGTTTGATGATGATTAATTGATTGATTGATTGATCAGTGTTTAATGTTGTGTTCAAGTTTCACTTATATGACGGCGGTGTATTCAAACAGAAGACTACAACTCACAACCAAAATGTGAAGTTACTTAAAAGTTATCGCTGTTGGAAAGATAATATTCCTCCAGTGCTTAGTTTGACAACATGAATATAATCTGGAAAGGTACTGCCCTTAGCCAGAGGGCTGACTTATGATGAACCAGGAGGTAAATGTTATATTGAGAAATGGTCTGTTTGGTGTGTTATGCTATATTGGTCACAGACAAAATAATTAAAAGTTATAAAACAAGCTGACATAGTCAACCATATCCCCCGTAACCATCCATTAGTAGAGTTCAAGTATTGTTATCCTAAAACACATTATTATAACAAAATGTTTTCTCTATAGAACATCATGTATAAGAAAGTTATGATCCGAACACAAACTCTAAATCATGAAATCTAAGGTGTTAAACATTTGACCTTCGATTACATGTATCACCGTGACCATCAGCCTGGCGACATTGGTTTTGCACACGACACATTGTCATCATATGGTTGTACCAAGTTATTTCAAAATCCCATCATGCAGAACAATTCCGGACAGACCTCATTTAGGCCTTTGCTGATCATGGCAAAATGTAACTGAAATAATATTCAGTGCCCAAAATTCTCTTCTTACTTTCAGTAAAATATATCGTACCAAATCCTGTGAGAAAACATATTATGTTTTAATTTAACTGACAGTAATAAAGTGAAAGAAATACTGATATGTGTGGGTCGGGGGAATATTAAGGATAAAGTGATACTGACCTGATGTAACAGAGTGAGTCAAATCTTGATTCCTAGCCTCGTCTTCTTGTAATCTCTGAAAACAGTTAATTAATTTCATTTCTCATAACAACTTTAAAAAATAACAAATCCAACTTTCAAAAAAAATAAATGAAAAAAAACAAATAAAGGGTTGGTTGGTCCGTTCTGTAACAACATAGCACAGGTTATATTTTTATTGTGATGTAAATCCAACATACATGTTCAGGTCTAGAGGAAAAGGAACTACATTGGCATTAATATCAATACTACAGTAATACCTTAAATATATATAGATTTACCCATCAGAAAACTAAAATGTATAAATATAAAATAAAAATGTCATGACTGATTTGAGTGAATATTATACCTGTTGTAAATCTGATATTTCTTGTCGTAACATGTCCTCTCTCCTCCCATATTCCTTCTCCATACGAGACAAACTGATTCTTAAATCTTCAATCTGACAAACAAACACACGTATTCCAATTAAAAAACAAACATAAAATAAATACAGAAAAGCAAGTTATTTTCACATACGCACCCAAAATTCTGTTTGTCTTGATTTTTACAAGATTTGATGTTTGTTCAAAAATTAAAACAGTCACGTTAAAATAAAAATTATTCATTGGGCACAAAGCTTTAACAGACCCAGGGGGAGAGATTATCAACCATAACAATGTTTTACCTGCATGACTAGAGCCTGTTTTTCCTGCCTGTACCGCTGTTGTTCTCTCTCCATGGTAAGCCGGAGCTCCTCTCTGGCCTGCATCTCAGAACTCACAGCCACCTCATGAGCTCTACTGTCCTTAGCAGCATTAGCCCGATGTAACTCAGCTATCTCCCTACAATATCAAACATACATTCTCCACACTCAGATTCTTTTCTTCCAATTAAGCTACTCAATTTTTTTATTTGAAACTGATAAATTTGATTGAAGTAGAAGTTTTTATCTCTAACACGTTTTTAGAAGACACCTCTGTTGATAATTTTAGCCCATTGTCACATTTTAAGACTGCTGCTAAAAGCTATTTTAAGTAACTGTTTGTTTCATTCATTATTCGTCCATTCAGAATAATTCAGAATTACAACATGTCATGTTACTTTTTATGTATAAATTATAATTATTTTTGTTAATTTTTAGTTTTTTTTTAATATGAGTTCTGTTCATTGTATATAGTATTTATTGAGGTCTTTACTTGCTGATTCGCCTGTTGGCCCCTTATCTCAAATAAACCAAAATATTACACATAACATGGTACAATAAACAGGTCAAAACTTTCTCAATGAATTGTGGCTTGTTAGCAAAAGAATAAAGGTGGCCAACTAAACAGCACTCTAACAGATTTCTTAAAATTAAACTTGTAAGATATATATACATTTCTCTAAAAGAAACTAAGTATGCTTACTTATAAGAGGTATCTAAAGCAGCTTGTGTGCCTCTTAACTTTTCCTGGTGCTCATCTAACTCTCCCTGGACAGAAAAAAAACAATTATTTATTTATTTTTTTATTTTTTATTTATTTCATCAATAGTCAACGGGTTAAAACCCAATTACAGACTAGTAAAACAATATTTACATGACATATATAAAAACAATTGTGCTCACCATAACAAGTGCTTTGTAATAGTGGAATAACACGTATATGTGTACAAATTGACAATCATAAAAAATTTGGTTACCGTTAGATACTTTTTCCAAAAATATATGTCATACTTTTTCCAAAAATATATAAGTACATGTATAACACAACAATTTCACACTTTTTTAATACATTAAGTAAAAAAAAGATGAATGAAGAGAAATTAAAATGTTGTTAAAATCATACTTTCAGTCTTGCTATCTCTTTCTCCTGTCTTTGTACGGCATTATTCAACTGACTTAAGGCATCTGGTGAGGAATAAAAACATGTCAAAAATTTATGCCGTTCACAATATTATTCCATTTAAGCAGTTTCAAAATGCTACCAAGATTACTAAAATTCTGTACATACACATTAAATTATCTATACATTTGATGACAATTTTTGTTA
Organism: Katharina tunicata; assembly: GCA_032466195.1. Lineage (NCBI taxonomy): Eukaryota > Metazoa > Mollusca > Polyplacophora > Chitonida > Mopaliidae > Katharina > Katharina tunicata. Next base: position 7,907 of record JAVFBZ010110710.1, on the reverse strand, counting down.
TCTCTTGATTGTCTTGATTCTTGATTTGATTGTTGATTGGTGTTTTTTGGCGTAGTTCAGGTTATTTTACTTTTTTGGCCGGGTGCCAGCCCAATGGGTTATGGAAACCACCCACGACATTGATAAATAAAGAGACCAGAAGACTTTTACTGGACAAAATACAGAGCACCACAACTAAACGGTTTCCTGATAACCCTGAGCTCCTTTGAACTACCGGCTATCAACTTAATGACACCAAAAACATACGATTTATAGAGGGCATTTTTAACACATTTGATTTGTTTAACACATGGCTGTTGAGATATTGTTTTTTTTGTTTTTTTTTCTCACAGTAAAACACACAATCTTTAACACTGGCACAATTAGTGGGCCTGATCTGGATTACATTTAATTTATCTACATGGTCACATAGCTGGCAGTGTACCAAGATTCCCAAGATACTGGTTGTCAGGGAGCAAACATCGTCATGTAATTAGAAAAAGAATAAAATAGACTCAGAGCCCACCCATCAACTAGAGGATGACTGTGCAACCGTGGCTAAAACCAAAGAAATAATTTTTTGAAAGCCATGATTCAATCAGGGCCCAAAGCTACAGTACAGTAGTGGTTTCACAGGATAACAGTACCGGATTGTTTCTTCTCCATTTCCTCTTTAGAATCCAAAACCTTCTTTAAATGTTCCAACTCAGTCCCTTGTGTTTCCAACTTTTTCCTGAAAGCAGATGATAATGTAAATTAACATCGTACTAAACAGCATTCACTTACTATACAACTGTGAAATGCCAGTGTGTTTGCTGGAAAACTGAAGAAGCATAAAGTTGTACAAGTTATATAAATGAGATATATGTAACTTAACAAAAAACTCCCATATTTTCTGATTGAATTTATAGATGTAAATGAATCAAATATATGATATACATGTATATATATAAATGTAAAGAAAGAAAATTCACTTGCCTCCATTGGGATTGGAACTCGGGTCTCTGGCTAGCAGGGCCAGCGCTCTAACCGAATGCGCTACAGAGGCTCACAACAGAACGACCAAATTTGTATCCAAGTAAAGGCTGCGATATATATTATATGCCTAAAATAAGTCTACCTAGAAGAAGCTCCAAAAGTTTGATGATGAAAACTACTGATCTTTTTTTTTAGACTGAGATGTTAACTCAACCATACCAGGAACCACATCTGAAGACAATTATTCTCAGCTACAATAGTTGAATGAGTTTGGCAGACTTACTTCTGAGACTGTAGTAATTGTTCTGTTTCCTTCTCTTTTGATCGAAGCTTCTTGATTATTGTACTCCCTTGTAACTGTTGCTTTGACAACTTCTCACCTATTAAACAACAACACATATTAGTATTCTAAATAAAAACATTTTATTTTTAGTGAATAAACGTCACAATTATCTTTCCAGGAAACATTATTTTTCTGAGAAACAAAGAACATAATATAACATTTGGGCTTATATATTAAACAGTATAAAGAACTATTAATATGATATATGCGAATTCCTCTTCCAAATAGTATAAACGAGATTATGCTCATAAGATTATATATTTATAAGCCAAATTTAAGTTTATTTGATTCACTATTATTAAATGTATCTGATTTGTTTACATCTTTACCCTAATGGGATGTTCTAAGATCAGTGACATTGGCACAGTTACATCCATTAATTGAAAATCAATAAATCGAGACACACTCTAGTAGACAAGTTTGCCAATGGATTTAAGTCTCCAGCTGCTATGGGTAACTTAGAATATCTTGAGACAAAGCAATAGCTATTGATATTCAGTTATTGGTAACATACAAAACATTTGGTACACACATCGCTAACACAGATACTCAAGCAAAGAGTATGTACAACTAATACATTAGTAGGCATATTGAATGGCCAGGAGATAATCAAACACTCATCACAAAAGAGAATACATGCTTGTTTTATCCCCATATAAAGCAGGAGTTCTATTCAGTCCATTTATATTATGGCAAAACATGAGACCAATGAATCAAGCCACATATTACATATTTACCTTCTTTTAAGAGTTCTTGAATCTGTTCATCTTTTTCACCGATTAATTTCTGGAATTTGGATGTATCCCCTCTGCAGGTGCAACAAAATAATGAATAAAAACTGATTTCAACAGACTACATTGTAAAACCATAACTTCTCTGTTTCTAAATTCAGTGCAGACAAATAGAATGCCCTTTAATGACTTATTGTTTTACACTGAATTTGGTTTTTGATAGAAAAAAAAACTGGACAGAAAAACAGACAAATTTTACTTATCATTACATGTATACTGTTACCTCTTAGATGACCAACATTTAATGAGACTTACTTTTTTATGACTTCATTCTGAGTTATTTCTAATTGTTTCTTTAGGCTGTCCTTTTCCTGTCAAGAAGAATGATCAAATGACAAAGTGTTACCACTGTAAAATAATCTATTAAAAATGGTTGAATTTGTACAACTAAAACTTCATAATTCAACATTTTATTTGAAACCCAAGAGAAAATTAGAGGGACACACTCATCAGTCCATACATTATTTGAAAAATTTCTACCTGTTCAGGGGACTGCAAAGGAATAATAAAAGAGCTTCCTATTGATGACATATCTCTTCTCAAACCAGTTCAACTGTTATTTCTTTATTGGGAGTATAGCGTCATACTCAAGGGTATTTCATTTCTATAAACCTTTATATTGCTGGTGATTGGAGGAACGCTTGACTGCTATTTTACCTACCCTGAGGACCGCCTGTAACTTTCTCTCAGACTCGCCCAATCTCTGGGTGAACTCCTCCGTTAAAATGGTCAGATCAGCCATTTCAGACTCATGACTATCTTCAGACTGTTTCAGCTGGCTAAAAAATGGAAATTTGTTGAGAATTTATTTATTTAAATTAAAAAGATGTCACTTTATGAGATTAATGACTCTGAGGGTGAAGTCCAGTCACTTTTCTCATCATAGCAGCCTGATGCCCTACTATATTAAGATAATCAGAGTGAATAATGTAATATTTAAAGTTTGTACGTACAAAATGACACTGTCAAACCAACTTGAATAATTGATTTGAGAGGCATTTAGGAGTTGAGACATAAAACATAACACAAAACATATGTTTGCTTGAGAACGATGCTTGAATAGACATCTAAACTGCGCCGATAATAAACCAAAAGTTTTAATCCATAACGTACATGTATGTGTTATGTTTAACTTTAGAAATTGTTTTCTTGATATGTCGTACTTCAGAGATATTACCATCTGGGAGCCCTATTGGTGAAGGAAACAACGTAATTAGTCTGAAACAATCAGGCCACATGTTAAAAACAGGGTGAAAACAGGACTACTGATGAAACAGAACACAGGGTACAGGAAGTGACTATCAACAAATGGAAAACTATTTAGTGATGAACACACTATGCTAGTAGTTTACAAAAACACAAAACAACACAAAATGCCACAGCAGATAAAAAAAGTGAACTAACTATATGTATATGCAACGATGATATATGATACTTACTTTCTAAGAATACTGGTAGCTTCTAAAAGATCATTATTCTCTTTGGAAAGCTGAACAAGTTTAGTTTCTCTGGCACTTATTACCTCTGCCATTTCAGCCATTTTCTAAAATTAAAACAAGACAAAATAATAAGACACAGCATTGTTTTTTTGCCCATTTACTGGTAGGTAAAATAACACAAAATGTCAATTTTAGAACAATAGCTTTAAAGAGAAACATGTATAAAGAGAGAGATATTAATACAATGTAACCAAAATATACATGCAGCACCAAATTCAATTGCATGCTGTGAAAACACCCTTACTATACCTTATTTTTCTACATTCTTGGTATAATCATGAAAATTTTAATTAACACAAAAATGATGTGTGAATGGAAGAAACTGAAAGTCACATGTGCACCTAAATTCAAATCAAATCAAAATCAAATCAAACTTTATTTCACGTTGGGGGTTACAAAGATAAACATTAGCTATAGGCTACTTATACCGACAATAATTGCAATAACGATAAGAGCTAACAATATTTTGCTTTTAACAGAATTAAGGGTTTCAACAAATTCTGATTGCCTTGAATTTAACAAGTTTGAAGTGTTGTTCATAAATAAAAACAGTTACGTTGAACTACAATGAACAATTGGTTCTAGGCTTGCACGTGTCAGGAGAAACCCAAAAGTTATTGGAACTCAGCAAGCATAACGATGGCCATTTTAATCATATGTAAATCAACTTCAAGTATTTTCAACTAAGCCTTGGATCCCATCATGGTGAACGACCTTGAATTTTAAGAGTCAACATTTTGAATCATGTTCAGGGTGAGGCGTAAGCGGTTGGCTGCAGTAATGGCGGTACATCAAAGTGTGGCCCAGACTTGACAGATCCTCATTTAAATTTTCTGGAAGATTTTTTAGTATGTTATTTTCAAACAAATTAACAAATTTTTATGAAAACCATTTACATGTATAATTCATGTGATTCTGTTAAAAACAAAATACCCTATTTTGGGGTGCCTATGTGATTCAAAGTCAACAAACTTAAAAAATGTAGCTAAATAAGTTTGTTTAATTGAAGTTTTACGCCTTAATAAATTTCCAATCAAGGAATAGTAAACACTCTAGATATTACCAGCAACAAGCATAGCAAATAAAGGACAGCCACAGGACAAACAACAGGATTCCACCCCAAATCTACTTCCTGATGGCACTAACTCAGCACCAGGAGGTTTGGTCAAATACCACCTTTGTCCAATAATTAAAGCTGTGGGGCAGTGTGGGCCATCTCCACGTGATCGATACATTATCTGAAGTTTCAGTCTTTGATCACATTCATGAGCATGTACCTCAACAAACTATAGACACGAAACACCTTAACCATGTACAACTATCTGTAGTCACATGGGAAAAGTGAACCATACATTCTAAACGGTTAACAAAATCAATTAAATCTAAAGCATTCTCATACCCATGCAAGGTCAGATGTAAAACATAAAAAGTATATTTCGCTATACAACAGATCTACAAATAAAACACACACAAAATCTGCTGTAAAACATTTTCTAATATCATATACCAGACACAGCTGTTGTTCTAACCTGTAATAATATTGAAAAGCACATTAGAAAAGTTAACGCTAACTGTAATGTATTCTAAGCTGGGTTTAGTTGAAGTGGTGATTCTACTTTGTGAACTACTACAGAGGTTTGTAACATACACCGTGTACTACGGGCTTATTTGACGGGTATAAATACACAAAAAAAAGTAAAACACTTTACAATATGGAAACCATTTATGTATATGTAGAAGTCACCAGCCCCAAGGACATAGCATTTTGGCAAGGGGAACGTTAATTAATGGTAAAATATAAAATCTCCAAAAGCTTGGACAACTACTTGTTCTCTAATCTTATTGTGAACTTTTGCAAGGTATGAAATAATGATAACTAACAAATAATGACAAGACCATTATGCTTAAAGCCAGGATTTTATAAGAAATTAAAAGAAAGCAGTTTTGAATTTGGGTTAAACAAATTTAATGAAATGTTGTTTTTTTTTCAATAGAAAATTTTTGTCAGTCTTAATTAGAGTTAACATAACAAATAAGAAGAAGCATGGTGAATTGGTGATTACTGAGAGAAGCAAACATGGCCAAACGCAGGACACAAAGCAACTGAAAATGTCTGAACTCCATAAAACAATCAGATACCGCACGAAACTGAATTCAACACTACATGTAGTCACAGAAGCAATACGCCAGCAATGAGTGCTTATGTTAAAAAGTGTCAGTTTTGTTAGCAGAAAGTTTTTTCAGGTGAAAAAAGATGAGCCAATCTCACCTGAGCCCATTCCTTATTTTGTATGCTCGTTGGCTTGAAGGCAAGCAAAAATTAAACATAAGCTATTGTCACAAAAAGTTACAAATATTCCAGCTTTTTAGAACAAATCAATGGACAATGTAATACATGTAGTTATCAGTGTCTGGATAATCAGCATGTATAATTTTAACGCAAAAACACATCACATACATTTAATGTATGAATGAGCATCAAAGACATAACTGCGATATTGCCACACATTGATCAATCCTCTAAAGGATGATTAGAAAAATAATTTAATTTTATACAAGAGTTTCTCTAACTGTGTATCTTTGCACTTATCTCCAGTAGATTTTATGACAAATTCATTGTGCTAAAATTGAAATTACATGTATGTATGCTTTAAGTTGTTTAATCATTCAAAGAAATTGGTTCTCAAAGGGATGCCATTTATGTTCTCTTTATTTCTTTAAACTAATGTTCTGAGGTTCAATGGTCTCCTGTGTGTGTGACAGAATGGCTAACAGAAGACAAACTGATCCCTAATTGTTGTGTACTTCAAAAGTCACATAAACATGAAGATCAGCTTTTTGGAAAATTTAGGAATCTGTCCAACATTTACGTACAAACTTTAAATTTTACATTATTCACTCTGATTATCTTAAAAGAGTAGGGCATCAGACTGCTATGATAAGGAAAGTGACTTCGCTCTCATCGGCTATTATTTCAACTCATTAATAGTCAGTTTAGTGCTTCTACTTGATGAACACCTGTTCATCAAACTGACGATACTGAGTCAGTGAGTACTGAGGAATTAGGTGTACAACCTATAAGTGTGCATTAATTACATTCAAAAGCCATTTCATTACTACTTTCATGAACTATTCTAATTCAGATATTTCTCACAGCTGACCTCAGATGTTAAGTGTTCATCTATTGTAGGTAAAAGTAAACCATGCAGTGTATCTACTGAGATAGCAGAATCACATACATGCATCTGTAAAAAGACAAAAGCACATGCAATTAATTTGTTACATCATCCCTTGTTTTGTTTCAGTACTGGTCAGCAGTTAAATGATATAGTTAAGTCAGAAACGGAATGAAACAAATAATACAAACAGTGATTCTCTGAAATGCTGACAACTCTAATGCAAATCCATTTAGAAAAAATATTATAATATTAAATATCAGGTATGAGTGACAGTTGCTGTGATTAAAGGGAAATGTTAATCGACATACAGTACAAGTGCTTTGTTTTCTTGAGGGATCAGAATTTCTGTAATTTTCAGCATAAGAAAGAACTCTATTAAGAATAACTTTAAAATAAACCGTTGGGCCATATACAACATGAAAGGACATGTAAATTTACCTGTGGAACAAAATAGAAAGCAGAATTACCTTGAGGAGCTTGTCAGTTTGATAAGGGTTGTGTTGCTTGTAGTCTGGTGGCTCCTGTGACTCTCTCTGACACTCTGAACATAATTTACACCAAATCTTGTTAGTACATAAAAATTCAATTGTTTATATAAAATAGACAAAAGCAAATCTAAAGAATAGAAAGTGTCTTTCTAAAAGTATAGTATTCGACAGCTATCAGTCTATCTTTAAGTTTCAAACATTTATAAGCATGACATATTTTTGTGCTGTAAAAAAAAAAAGAAGACATTAAGTGTATTTTCTATTTTTAGTTTTTTTTAATCTATTCTTTTTTTTTTTTTTTTGGGGGGGGGGGGGGCTCAACCAAATCCGCATCACCAGGGGCGGATCTAAATTTTTGCCAAGGGGGTTTTGACGAAATGAGCCGCGAAGCGGCGACAAATTTTGACGTCTGTAGCGTCTTTTGGCACCCCAAGCCGCGAAGCGGCGAAAATTTTTGACGTTTTTAGCGTTTTTCGGCAGCCCAAGGAGGGTTTAACCCCCCCTAAATATGTTTTTTTTTTTAATAATGTTTTGCTTTGAATAATGTGACTTGACATGAAGTAAAATCTGAGTTTTCATGTCTGAAGAAATAGTAATTTTTTCAATCACTGTTATCGAATTGGGGAAAAACCATGATTTAAATTTATTTG
>JAVFBZ010110638.1:0-24853 GCA_032466195.1 Katharina tunicata | reverse complement strand
AATAAGGTCATTTCTATCATTAAATAAAATGAAGATATTGCAGGACAAAGTAAATTTGTATTTGCTTTAGAAGCAAAGCTCTGTTCAATGTATTTAACTTTGTAACAAAATGTGATATCAGAAACTACAAAATTCTTTGACTTGTTATGCTGAACAAATCTTGAAGTTAATACTTTTTATAGCTTTGTTACATTTCAATCGGTAAAACCCCTCACGCGATTTCACTTTTTGCCACTGTCATCACTAAGCTAGGCCGGGATGGGTATATGAATATGCCTCAAAATGATACATTTTGGAAGCTTTTTAACGCCGTATGCACATAAACGCATAAGCAAACATGGGGAAACAGATCGAATTTCATATGGCTTTAGAGGTACAAAGTTTAGCTTAAGAGTAAATAATATTCAAAACGTAAAACAAATGGAAATTGTGAAATCTGCTTACATATGCAGTTTAACAGGTAACTGGCGATGATCGTATCACGTCCGATATGATGTACGCTAGACATTCGAGGATTTCCGAATCTTCCATTTAGTAAATTCAATTTATTGCACGGAAAATGGTATATTTGACGAGAAACGCCTAAGCAAATTCAATTTTACAATAGTTTTATAGATGCGGAGATCCAAACAAACTACTTGTGATGAAAATTCCTTTGTTTTTAGTCACTGGTGTTATTGTCCTTATAATAGGCGGTGGAAAATAAAATCGTGGGATATTTTTATGTACGCCTTACTTTGACATTACTCCATTCAGGTAACATTGGTCACCTTTAATCGTCTTTATTTCGTTCTGATGTTTAAGAACAACCAGGCAGCCTGTGTTATGACATTCTAACGATTATTCGGGAATCTTCTGTGAGATTCACCTCACAAGTATCAACGCACCATTTAGTTTCTCAAATAAAAACTAAGCCAGGAACTATGTTTCTAATTTTTATGCTTTCATGGATTTGTCGAACCCGCCATTAATAAAACATTTGTGTACTTTACTTCCACATATTTTCCACTTTACCTACATGTATGTGTTTTAGTTTTAAAGCCAAAATGTGGAATCTAAAATAATCACGGGAGAATCGGAGATAAACTGGCGAGGCTAAACCCACAAATTTAGATTCGGACATTTCTATCGTGAAACTAAACTACGCGAAGTTTGCTACCAATTGTGGTATGGCTGACATCCGACTCCAAACACGGGCGTTAATTTAGGGTTATAATTGACTGAGGACATGGGTTGGAAAAATTGGAAATCGGAAAATATAGTGGTATCGAGAGAGCGAGAGAGACAGAGAAAGTAAATGGTTTATTTTCCGATTTTAGACAAACATGAAGTCCCAATTTTTGATCCTTGACGAGCTATGTTGTTGGAGGAAAACTGGTTAGAACCCCACTCGGAAGTCCTCAAATGTACTGCTAACATCAACTCGGACGTGATACGACCATCGCCATTTTGCCGGAAGTTTTTTACAGCCTGAGTATAATACTGTTAATGTAGATAGATTTCATAGTTTTCATTTGTTTTACATCCAGAATATAATTTGCTCCTGAACTTATCTGTGTGCATCTAAAGCCATATGAAAATCGCTCGGTTGCCCCATGCTTACATGTATATGTTTATAGTGCATACGGCGGTAAATAGGCTTCCGGCGAACAAAAAGTTAAATTTAAGCCATATTCACACACCTATCACGGCCGAGTTAAGCGATGACAACGAACTAACGAGAAACCACGCGAGGTTTTGCCGATTGGTTAGAACCCAGAAAACCCACGGCCGCTGGCGGACCAACCCACATACAGTCCGAGCGAATGTTTGAACTCGCGAACTTAGAGGTGAGGGGGATCTATGGAAACGAGCATACGTGCTATAAATATGCTCTCTGAGCCACTCCACCAATGTGGGACCTCATCAGTGCGCTAGTATGCAGACAATCTACGCCCTCTTAATTTTAATAACTCTTGCCATCTCCATGACATTGACCTTTGTAGTAGATCGAGAAATGTTCTTTTAGTTATCCTTCTAACATGCATACCTGAATACTTCCAGAGAGCAGTCTAAGACATTGCTATATGACAATGGGTAGATTTATCTTTGGTTATAAATATACCTGAAAACGCAATATGACAAAATTTGTAAAGCTACTATAACACTAAAATTAAAAGTCAGGAAGTATTTGGAAACCAATATTTAAAGTAGGACTCGATGGTCCATGCCGAAGAACTCAAACCAAGGATTTGGTACTTTTCTGGTGTCCATTCAAATAGCTATAAGGTTGACACATACAAGAGAAAATGGAAACGGCTTGCTAAGTGGGCTTCTTTGCGATCGAGAAATATGTTAGGATAAATTTGTTGTACCGTTTCGCGTCGATCTTGTGTATATTAGATAGACGCCGGGGACCGATGATTTTCCGGGGTATTGCACAGTTTATGATTACCAGCTTCGTCTTGGTTTTCCACCGTGAGTCATCAGCGCGAAGTCGTCATCATATAAGTGAAATACAAAAATGAGCGCAGGTGCTAACCATCTATGTCCCGTCATAGCATACAGCGAAGAGAATGAAACGATCTATTTACACTGGCAATTTCTACTTGTCCAAAGTAATTTGTATTGGAATTTATCGAGGATTTGAAATAACTGTTATTACAAGCGCGAGTTACAACGTGTAAAGTAGTTATTTTAATCACTTTATACCAGCATGCAATTCTTGTCAATGGATGGAGATGTCTTGAGAGACACAGTCAGTAATCTGTTATGTTGATAACATTTTTCGATTGATTTATCTAGGGAATTATCAAAGATTCCAGTTGTTGTCACACGTTACGCTTAACATTTGGTCTCTTAAAGTCGCATACGCACCCAAAATTTTAATTTTTCAACTAATTCCGTTTGACTTGATTTTTACAAGTTTTGATGTTTGTTCAAAAATTAAATCAGTCACGTTAAAATAAAAATTATTCATTAGGTACAACACTTGTACAGACCAGGAGAAATCTAGCAGTTGTTCGAATTTAACGGTGAGAGGGCTGGCCATATTTGCTCACAATGACTTTGATCCAGCCGCGGTGTATGACCTTGTTTGTAACGAGCCAACATTTTGAATCTTGTAAGGGGTGTGGCTAACACGGTTAACTAGGAGTGACGTCGGTACATCAAAGTGTGTCTGAGCTGTGACAGCAGACTGACACTTTTCCAATTAAAAATTCTGGCAGAATTTTCAGATTTTTTTTACTTACACCAGGCTTTTAATCTACCTTTACCTTCAAATTTGGGGGTAGAATTAACGGAATACCTCTAACTTTTACTTTTTGAGGAAAATATATAATTCATGTGATTTTATGAAAACCCAAAATATTTGGGTTGTTATGTGACTTTAAACTTTTAACGGATTTTCACTCTATTTTGAACAATGAAACAAGCAGCTTATGATCCGTTTGTTTAAATTGAGAATTTTGTTTGTTGTTTGATTGAGTTGTTACGCCGTACCTAAGGTTATTTGAGTCATATGCGTGATGGAAACTACCCTAAAAGACACTTGCATAACACCTAAGACACTTCAGTACATTTACAGGAAGACGGTCAATTGTCTTCTGATGCCCCTTGGCTCAGAGGAGCACAAGGACACAGGAGACTCTGCCCAACCACCCGAAAATAAGTTTTCAATTTAAAAACATGGACGGCTAATTATTTTTTTAACTATTTTTCCGGTGAAAAAATTGGTTCAAAAGAAGTTTACCAGTTGGGCTGATTAAGTGTCAATTATTTTTTTTTTGTCTAGTTTTGTCAAATGCAGGCATCAGGTTAACTTAAAATTGATCTTTTTAACACTTTTTTTAAAACATGAAATCGCATCTGTTGTAATCAGTTATTATCTTTTGTGGTGCAGAAAGTTGCAAAGAATATAAAATCCTCCGGAAATATAACAAAGTTCGTAACAAGTACGATGTAATTTTAAAATTACAAAATATCTTATCATATCACTGGTAACAAACTGGGCCAGTTCCACAAAGCCTTTGCGACGTTTCGAATTCTCATTTGTCGTGACGACACAATACATTCAACACTGGGCGTCATTATAACTGAGTGATCGTAAATCTACGAAGGCTTTGTGAAACCGGGCCCTGAAGAAGAAATCCACAAAGGCATTACGTTCCAAGTTCGTCTGCAATTTATAAATAAAAGAACAATTTAGCGCAGTTCTAACCAAATCATGGTCATTGTTATACAACTGATTTATTTAGGGGAATTCTCGAAACTTTGAGATAAATGTTACTACAGGGTAGATTGACAACGTTTATCATTATAACAGTTTTAAAATAGTTATTATAATCACTGTATACTCAACATCTAATGTTTTGTTCTAATATACTGGACTGAGATGTAGCAGAATGTCTTGTTTTTTTTAAAGGACGAAGATGTAACGAAATGAGCAGCTAATAATCTGTTCTGCCGAGAATGCGAATAAAGATACATATATGACAACTATGACGGTTTTTTCAATTTTTCCACTCATTCTAAATTTCAACTTATTTTAACTCAATCTTTTCACTCCCGTGTTTATTGTTTTTTTTTTTTACGGTATAACGATTTATTGATTTCTCGAATGAACTTTAACCTGCGTGTCGACATACCAGCTAATCTGTCAAATGAAGTCATTTGTTAGGGATGAAAACGCAGGACAAAGCGTGTCGATAAAGACAGTTCTTTAAGGAAAATGGGGAAAAAAAAAATAACAGTTGTGCTGATTTAGTGTAAGTTTTGTTCGTTTGTGGATGTGAAAAGTGAAGTAGAGTTTTGAATGCTTTTTTGCACGTGAAATTCTATCTGTTGAACACAGCTCTCGTTTTTTGCAGCGAGAAATGTTGTTAAACTGTATAAAATTCCCTGAATATAAATAAAGGAAAACAATTTACGAAATATCCAAATATAGATTCATCAGCTTGGTAAGTTAAATTATATACACGATTCTTAAACACAAGCACAAACTTACTGGAGTAGTGAATTTTCGTCCAGTATGGTCTCTGGACTTTTTCAAACTAACTGACTTGTTGGAGTCTACCTGTATATATATACTGTTTATAGACTGGGTAATATCAGGGCTTATTAGTTCGAAAAAGTCCAGAGACCATACTGGACGAAAGCTCACTACTCCAGTAAGTTTGTGCTTGTATTTAAGAATCTTGTATATAATTTACGAAATATCTACAGCAAATCGTCGTTGTAACGAAATTAAGAGGAATTTTGATAAGCATTACAACGTTTATGTCGTTTTAAATTTTTAAATGCCAGGAAAATTAACAGAAGTTCTACCCAAGTCATGTCATTTAGGGGAATTATCGAAGTTTTAGGATTACATGTAAGGCGACAGTATGTAAGGCAGGTATGGTAATCGCTTAATACTCAACATTTAACGTCGCGTTCTAATTTACTAGAATGAGATGTAGCAAAATGAAAAGAAAGAGATAAAGATTCCTGACAGCTCTCTGATGGTTTAATCACTTTTAACTCATTTTAACTCAATCCTTTCAGTTCCGTATTTTTGTTTTTACGGCATTACGATTCTATCGATTTCTCTACTGAACGGTAACCTGCGTGTCTTCATACGAGCTTAATCGGCCAACTGACGTCATTTGTTAGGGATGGAAACTTAGAACAAAGCGTGGAGAAAATTAATAAAAACAATTAACGGTTACGCCGATTTAGAGTCAATTTTTTTTTTTTTTTTTTGAAGTTGAAATAGAATTTTTAATGCCTTCTTTACTCATGAAATTTCATCTGTTGGGCTCAGTTCTTATCCTGTTCGCTGCCAAAAATAGTGTTTAAAATCCCTGGAAATAAATAAAGCAAGACAATTAAACATGTCTATAGCAAATTGTCGCACTTCTAATGAAGTGAAGATGATATCAATTTAAGTACATTCTCTATCGTTTAAATTTTTAAACTGCTATGAAAATTAAAGCGAAGCTCAACCCAGTAATGCCACAAATAAATATATTTAGGGAAATTATCGAAGCTTAAGGATAACTGTTATGACCAGAGAGAGTGACAACGTGTTATAGGCACTTATTATAATCACTTCATACTCAACATGCACGGTCTTGTTCATTTTTAATGGGCGGAGATGTTGTGCAAGCTAGGTTCTACTAATGACGTGTTTTGTTGATAAAGAGATTTGAGAATTACCGAGAATTTGAACGAACTGTTATTACACGATTACGAGAACTAGGGTTAATATTACCATTTGACAGTACATTTAATTGTTCACATTAAAATCCCTTATTATCTTTTACCGCAAATAACAAATCCGTTGAATACATTTTTGTATGATAACAACCATGTCGATGACATTTGAGCGTAATCGGTCAGATCATGTCTTAGGTTTCGGATGGAAACTTGAAAGCGTGCCGATAACGATTATACTTTAAAGAGACTTCAAAAAAGTATCCCTCTGTTGTGCTGATTAAATTCCAATTGTGTTTTTGTCGATGCGAAAAGGAGAGAAGATTTCTTTTTACAACTGCATCCAATTACAGTACCTTTACGTTTAACGATTTTTAATGCTATTTTCTGCAAGTGAATTTCCTTCTGTTGAAAGTGGCGCTATCTTTGATCGACCGCAAGTAATAACTGTATGCCGGCAGTTTTTGACAGTCAGTTTCCTTCTACATAACACGTTTTTATAAAAAAATTAAATAGCAAGAATATTAGGGATTATCTCAGTAATACGATCAGTGTTAATGCAGCAAGGTTGAGTTGGATTAACCAAACATAATTCAGAAATAAAACACTTCCCAAGGGTGCCGTATTACCACCTTTAAACTGTGTACAGATATATTGATTTTTATAAAACATACCACGACAATACAACAACACCTTTGCGCAATACATCAAAGGCTACGTACTTAGACGAGTGTCGAGTTCTGCTTAAAATGTTGAAAAAAACGTACAGTTAACGTCGGTTGATTAGAAATATGTTACATTAAAGACCAAACTCTATCAAAAACATTTTCAGAATTCACAGTATTTTTATAATTAATTTGCGGCTTAGTGATCTGTTCTCCGGAGATAAATGCAGGAAATGAAGATCTCTTGACGAAAACTACGCGCAATTATCTACACGTAACAATTCCGTATTGTTTTTTCTCTGAGGAAAATGTTTTTTAAGAATAAAAGATAGAATTATTTATAAGTATTTCAGAAAATATATATTGTTTCAAAGAAATGCGGTTAATCATTAATTTCAGTTCTTTTTTGTTGTTGATCTAAGTGAATTTCTATGATCAGTGACCCCCGGACCTGACGTGTGGTCTAAAAGTATTTATTAAAAAATTGTCATATTTAGATGTGTGTGACTTTAATTGCTAGGTGCTGTCCGTACCATAAGAACAACCAGTAACGCTTAAACTATAAAACTGTGCCGCAGCAATGGGGAGTGGAGAAGGTGGACTTTGGGCTATTTTCAAATCTCTTGCATTTTAAAACTGATGATATTTTTTACAGACAATACCTACAACCACAAATAAACAGATTTCATAAAAGAGAAAAAACGAGCACTACATCATTTAATGGACAGGATTATAGTTTAATGGCAACCAAGAAAGACTGTTTTTCGATGACCTTAAGTGAGTAGGTTGGGGTCAAGCGAGTGCGATACAGTCACTTTCGCTTTCATTTCCTGCAACTTATTCCAGATCGTCCAAGTGAGTTCCGATTGTGTTAATTCTCCTATTAATCTTACGATTTGCCTTGTATGCTACAGTTGGCTCTATACTATGTAGAACTTTATCTGGATATGTAGTTACATTGACCAGACAATTTTGACGGTTAACCACCATGGAGAATTGCGGGGGTTGTAGAGAGGTTTAAAGCGACTAACAGTTCATTTTCACTGCTGATAATCGTGGGTGGCAAGTCAACCTTCGTGTGGGTTATCCCTTTGCTTAGGGGAAGCCAGGAAGTCAATTGTTGTGACTGATGAATTTTAACCGCCTTTTTTGCATAATATTGTTTGACCAACTCTTCAATTGCTCCTCTATGGCATTTGACCACTGTCGTCGAGGTGCTTTTTATAACTGCTTTGTGGCTCAGATGGTTGAGCCTTGGGCTAGCCTACTAAGTTCCCTTCATTGTACTTGGAAGAGGTTCGAATCCCCCTTGGGACCTTAGGTATATAAGGGAAGTTTCCGATGGATGTTGATGATCGCGGTGAGGTTTTTGGGTGGTTTCTTCACGGTTTTCAAATATACTCCGGCAACGCAAAGTCATATAAGTGAAATAGTCTTGAGTACGACCAATCGAATAAATAAATTTACTATTTGTACGCCATTATGTCATCCTTTTGTTGGTCATTTAGACCAGTGCATCGTCATTATAATGAAATGACCTTAAGTAAGGCGTATAATCCTAATAAAACAAATACCGAACAAAAGATTATACTGACCAAACAAAAAAAAATAGGCGAATGTTTTATGAAATAAATTGGTTTGCTTGAATAAAAAATAATTACAATTTAAATGCATGATTTAAATAGACTGAAATATATAGTCATATAAAATTGGCCACCATTATTGGCTGTTTTTCACTGTGCTATATAATGCTACTAGAAAAGTTTGGAATCTATACGTTGTTTTGAGGCACTGGCTCCTGACCATCTCTGTTTAAAGATTTAAATTGAATTAACAAAAAACTATAGAAACGTAACAAAAAAGGACTTCTTATGTTAAAATAAATTGATAGTCAAGATGACAAAAGTGTCTGGATTTTCCTTGTTAATTGATTTATTAAACAATCTGTATAATCAACCAGCAATTTTCAAAATAATCGAATTTACGAGCATCTGTTTTCAAACAAAACGGTTACGTGGTCAGGACTGTGTCAATATTTGTCTCTCGAAATGATTGCCTCACTCTAGGGGTGGTCGACACAGAAAATCTTTCTCAATAAAACTCTCTGTTTGCATTATGCTGAGTATAACGGCTCTCCATATTGATCCAACCGGATGTCGATTATCGTACGCCATTTTGTGAGCGAGATTTGAAGATGTTCCCTTGTGAAGTTATTTGTTATAAGAATCAAAGAAATATTAAAGATAGAAAGTAAACAATCCCACCCCCCGTCCTTAGGATGACATTATTCGATCATTTCGATTTTTAGTATGAACTATAACTGATGTGGTTCATGCAATCTTTGGTGACAATGTCTATCTTTCCTTTAACTTTCTCTATCTTCAAAGGTTAACAATATATTTTGTTATTGGTTTGCTCTCTATATTCTTGTAAAGTGATACTTACTTATGTATTTATTTGATTGGTGTTTAATGTTGTACTCGGGGCATTTCACTTATATCAGGGCGGTGTATTCCAACAGCAAGTAGCAGCATTAACACTTCAAGTTTTAACTCTGTTCTAAGGATAATGTTTTCCTAGCGCTAAGCTTTTAACTTTTAAATGCCGCTAAAACAAGATACATGTGCATCTGTTAAATTTTCGCTACATTTAAAGCTACATGAACCTTCACTAAATTATCCCGCACCATATGATGTGCCATGGTAGAGGGCCTAGCTGTGGGAATGTTTCTTTGGTGCTAACAATCTCGCGAGATCTCCTATGTATGACGAGGAGAAGATAGATCACTCAGGTCGGAACATGTGGAAGAGAGCCATCGGCCAAAGTCATGTCGTCACGGAACACTGTTTATAGAAAGCAAATGTTTAATTGAAACGGCAGTTAAGCGGAATTCTCCCATTTCATGCAGCCACGCTAAAAATGTAAACCACCGAAATGTCGGGAGGCCTCCAGGAAATTGCGGAAGACGGGGATTCTATCTTGATTTGCCCGGTTTTTTGTATCATTATTTCCGTCACCGCCGCATATCATCGAACAAGCTTCACGGCGTGAAACACGAATCTATCCAAAACAAATCAATTTTAATTGCATTTGAAACATTATGCAAGGAAATGATTCAATATTACTCTTTCGGCTCATCGGACATAAAGTTAGGTAAGATTTAATGAAATTTTAAGCTTTGATCTAATGTATACACACGGTCAACATATTGATTGATTATTTGTAGATTAGACTTGTACTTAATATCCGGTATGGTTTCTTTAACAGTCAATAGCTTCCTCACATACTGGCCACGTAATTGAGACCACTTCTCTTAAGGTTAGCTCATAAACTTTATCTGCTGTTGAAGGGCTAAGGGGCATCCGGAAGCCGTTTTGTGCCGGGCTCTTGTACATGGCGCTCTGTAATGGTTCTGTATTGTGTGTTGCTGCATGAGGGTGGTTTCGTCCACCCATTATAGGCTGGCACGTCATCATATGAGTGAAATAACATTAAGTACAGGATAAACTTCAAACAACGAAAACCAAATCGTATCAGCAGGCTCGCACACGGTCAATTTCAAGCAGTGATTTTATGCCTATTTCATTTTGTGTCTTGTTAAGCTGTTTTGTGCTCAAATGTGCTGTTGGACGATAGCTGAAAATTATGACCGGGGCAGTTTAGTTGTGAGTCTGATTAACAATAACTGAACATATCGTAAAACCAAAATTCCTTATTCTGGAAGGTGTACTTTTTCAAAATGAAAACAGTTCACTCCCATAGGATAGGCGTTCGCTCTGATGCCAGTGTTTCCTCCACCAGTGTGGTCCATGAGTTACCGTCCTTCTATGTAGATCTATGTGGGATGCGTTCTCAAGGACTTTTCCGCCTTCAATACTGGCACCGCCTTCATGTATAAGCGTGAAAGTACAACACAAATAAAGGCAAACCAAATCGTTGCACTACTACAACTTCTACTGATTCTATCTCCTGTTTCTACTGCCACAACTATTACTACAACTTCTACTACAATTACTGCCACCACTACTACAACAACTTCTACTACGACAACTACTACTACTATAAATAATGCCACTACAACAACTACTACTACTTGTAATCGTGCTATATTCTGCTATGGACATCAGGAAACCGATTTGTTGTAGTGTCATGTTATTGTCCTGTAAATGTATCCTGGCTTCTTCTGTGTTGTCACCATCGTAAGGGTGGTTTCCTACACCGATATGGCTGGCACGCCGTCACAACTTTAAGTACGACGTAAAATAAAAATCAAAATCAAACAAACAAAACAAACAAGCAGCTATCACTCCTACTAATACTACTGCTGCTACTGTAGACACTGCTACTACTGCTACAACTGCTACGGCTGCTTATGCTGTTACTTCTACCACCACTCTTAATACTGCTGCTACTACTGTTGTTTCTGCTACAACTAGTACGGCTACTAACAGCACTGCTGCTTCTACAGATACTACTGTTACCGATACAACTTCTACTGTTACAAAATCTAATATTGCCTTTTTTAAAAAATATTAGTATTACTACTACAACTAGTGCTGCTACTACTTCTAATACAACTGCTGCTGCTACGACGCCTCCCTTTCAAAACATGAGACTGTATGATGCAAAGATGCAAGTGACTTTGCCCTGTCTTCATTACATTAATATACAATCCAAAACGAGAAATGTAATAGGGGCATCGTGTATTCTATATTTTTACCGACTCATTGTGATTAACAATCAGACTGACCCTAGTTTAAGGCCACTGGTTGATAAACCCCGCTGCTCTATGAGGTAAAGGAGGCCACACGAAGTCTATTTACTGTCATATTGGAGCGGAAAATTATAACATTTAATTAATTGTTTTTTTATCTATCATGTTTCTGTCTGTTATTGTGAAATTATATTGTAGTTCAATCCGGGCGGCCTTCGCCCATTTACCTGGACCAAAACAAACGATCTTCATTAAAAAAATCTTCAAGAAGATGTATATTCAACTCCGCAATTGTTTTCGTGAATATCCCAATTAAAGCGATAAATTTACTTCAGGTATACACTACTTGCTGTCACGAATAACTACAATACAATACAATTGAAATTACTGGCCGTTTATTCAGGTAAACCAGAATGGATATTACTACGCGGCACGTGGAGTGCTCCGCCTTGACACCTATTAACCGTGTTGATCATTGGTCATACTCGCTGAGAAAGAACAGCTGAAATTTGTTGGAGCACTTTTTGTTGCGGCGATGACGGCTTGATGCTGTTTTAATTCGATTGGTCAATGAAAATTGTAATGTGAGTCGGCTCGGGTTAGCCCATAAAGCCTGCTCTTCAATTATAAGGGAGCAGAGTTAATCAATTCGGTTGAGCTCGGTGAATTTACGGTTCGTGTGGGACTCACTGTCGAGAGACATTACGCAGGGTCCTGTGGACGGAAGGAAGAAGTAGCCGAGAGACTCGCGGCCAGTATGAACCAGATTGTTAACCTGACCAGCCTTAGAATCGCTTTAATCGACGGATGTGTATACAGTGTTATAGTGGATTGCACAAGCCCGCAATTGTAAATAGAGTTTTTACGAGGAGCTGTATCGCATTAAGTTACCGGTAAACGCTACATGTTCACTTGAAAGCTTTTATTGAACAATTCGATCGACGGATACAATTTTCTGGAGATTCATCGGCAAAAATTATTCACACATCGGAATCTTTGACAGGACTGAAAGCATATATATCAAGATAGCCGAAACTTTGTGGTAAGTTTTTTTTCCGTCTTACTTTAAAACAATAATATAGGTTCTATATTTTATACAATCATGATATGTTTTTGCTTCGTTCAGAAAATAACAGTATTCTTGGTATATCTGGAAGACGTTTGATTAGTCCGAAATGCCCTTTTATGGCCGGAATCATTAAAAAAGTGTTAGAGGGTTCGTATTAAATCGTTGCCAAAAAGCCATTAAATATGAAAAACACTGCATAGAGTCAAAAACCCTTAATATCCCCATGGATAAAATTTTACGGAGAAGTGTTTTAAATGTCCATGTTATTTGCTCAGTTGGACATTAGTTATTTTATTTTAATTATAACTCTTTCCTGATAAAGAGTCATTTGTCACTTGGGGCACTATTTTATGAACTGATAAAATTAAAAAGACTTTACTTCAAGAGTCGTAAGTTCAGCCACATTGGATCCTTAAATAGCCCGAATGTTTTAAAGCGTCTATATCCCTAGCTGGGTGATGCCTTTTGAGTGGTTATTCATTCTGTACTAAACAATATTAGAAACTATAAAGTTAGTAACGTTTTTAAGCGGCAGTTAGAAGCTGGACACATAGCAACAACATGATTGGGTGATTTTCAACTTCTGGGTATATTGATAAGCGACGATTCGGTCTAGCTGTTAGACCGTTTTCAATGACTACAAATCTTCACAGAGTATGCTAAATCATTGCTGGAAAACGGTCTTAACAACTAAGCCGAAACGTCGCTTATCAATATACATAGAAGTTGAAAATTTTTGTTATGTAGTTAGTGTACAAAAACTTGGACTTGCATTTGTCTGAAATAGAAGGAATGCTTTGTCGCCGTCATCACTTGCCAACGACTGTACTCCGGGATACTTTCTATTAGCTGGCTAAGATGCCAGGTAACGGTTTTTATTATCTCCGCTCAATCAAGCTTATGTGCTACAGTCTGATACGTACAGAAGGGAAGAGTCATGCTGTATACGCACACCATATTATACACGGCTTTTAAAATAACAGTTTTCCATTTCTTTATCTATTCTGAATGTGTCATTATTCTGTATTAAGGTGGACACTGAACTGTTGTTCTATTGATAAAAGTTCCACTGTAGCAGGTACATTATTATATGTTTGTACGTGGCCAGGCAGGATATCAAATCCTAATATAAGAGCAACCAGCTAGAATCCCAGGACATCCAGGGCTTCCAACCCTTTTATAACAATCCTTCTTCAATATCGTCCACCTTGGTCATTTTCCGATACATTTGTCAATTATTGAAAAGTTTCAATTTAGTCATTTTGATCACATGCTTGCTGATTAACTGATAACTTGTACTTTCTCTTAAACGCGAGAGGTTCACTTTGACATTTGATCTCGTAAGCATTTTGAATGGTAATAATTTGGGTACATTGGTGTATTTTGTGTTATCACCCATTGGGCTGACACGCAGTCATATGAGTGAAGTAACCATAAGTCTACGTAAAACCAAAAACAAATTAATGTTTGTTGTGTGTGTTTGTTTGACGGAGTTTTGCGCCATACCTAAGGTTATTTGACAGTGTCACAAAATCCATGCTCAATCTCGCTGACAACACACACAGGACAAGCACATAGGACAAGTGCAGGACGTAATAAAAAAAAGAAGATGGAAATATAAATTTTTTTGCATTGAAATAAATTAAAATACAAATGTTGAATATATCGCAAATCTGAAAGCCTAAACCTATATTTGATAAATATCCCCACACGAACACGGCACCTGGGAACAGGAAGCCCGTTATGTAGACCCACACGCCGTCATGTCAGTGAAAGAAACGGGTTTAATTCAATTTGGCTTTTATGTGTTACCCTGAAGATATAGCCTACATGCTGGTTGTACTGCGTGCCATTAATATTTTATAGACTCCATGTGACGTAACTGGTAACGCAGATGGTCTTATATCCAAATACACACACCCGTAGTAGAACAATTTCTGCTTTCATAGTCTTACTTGTAATTAAATTTATGTAATACGAACCTATTAATTAATTTGAGTGTTTTTCAGTTCACAAAGTTCAATCAGCCAATATCAAATTTCCGCGTCCGGTCATTTTTAGTTGGTAAAACACATCAGATACAATGATCTTACGGAAACAACGCAAATAGACTAAGTTTATTTTATACCCAATTGGGTTAGTTCGATTATCTTTAGTCGTGTGGTTTTGTTCATAAATCTGTTTACTATTTATACATGTTTATTCAGCCTAACCCAAACAATATTTATTTTTATTACTTGCACAGAATATATCTACGAATATAATTGGTATTTAAATTATTTTTATAGCAATTAGCTTTGAATAATATGTGAAAAAGAAATATGCTTAGATTGACCAATATTTCTTTTTTATTACAGTAACTTATGGATTATTTATAAAGGTTTATAAATTGTGTTTTTTCTAAGAAACTTTACCTCAACTGACCATATCTACATATATTACTTTCTATTTAAATAATATATATTTCGCCTGCTCTTTTATAGCAATAAAATATCGATGACATTTTTGACATTTTACAATTTACTTCAAATATCTAAATATAACTTTCTATTTCTATTTAAGTTGTGAATTGTCTTTAAAACTATTCTTCGACTCACTAATACCTCATTTTTCTTACAATAAGCTCTATAACCCAAAGTTATTTCTTAAACTCCTAGTGGCAAGAAATTAAGCAGCATATACTTATAGCTAGATATTTTTCTTCCGTTATGACACATATTCATAAATATTTGTTTAACCTGACCAAGCCTTTTTAGTTAACTTCAAATGACCATTCAAATGACCATAACAAAAACAAAATTTTGATGAATTTTCGACTTCTGGCCTTTTTGGTAAGCTACGTTTCGGCCTAGTTGCTAAGACCGTTTTCAAGCATGCATGCAATAATTACATATCTCAACTGATTATACTTAAATTTTGAAAGAATGCCGCTTGTGAATATATCAATGTAATTTAGAACGCAAATGAAGCGTAAACAAGTTTAAATAACCATGGGCCGGTTGCTCAAAGCTATGCGCATGCTGGCTTAACTATCCGTTAAATGACGTTGCGTCACAGAAGAAATTGACGTCACGCCCTAATATAAGTCCATTGTTACTCAACGGCATCTAAAAGAGCTTTGAGCAACCGGCCCCATGTCAACATCTAGATAATGTTTCCTTTTTATAACACTTAGCTCTGGTTTATTCATAAACAAAATCATATTTGGCCTTACTATGTTTGTTTGTTTGGCCTAGGTTTTACGCAATATTTAAGGTTATTTCATTCATATATGGTGCCCGCCTAATAGATGGAGGAAACCACCCGTATATAACGTCCCTGGTAACACGCACGTCGCCAAAGTACATTACCAGGACGAAACCCAGGACACATGGACTACCTGGTGCCCTTAAGCTCATGCAGAGCGAGCACATGGGCCCAGAAGGCACCCGTTAACTACCAGCTTTGTTTACTTAAACCTGTTGTCATTAATTCCCCAATAATATAACTAACAGTTTGTTCATGATTATGTACAGCTAGAATTTTGTGTTTTTTCCCGTTTACCACAATTACCAGTGCATTATTTATAGACATCTTTATAGGTCTACTCTAACCAGAACCTATTGTGATCGGTTCCTCTATAAGAACAGTTTGCCACTAACAGCCTACGTCCGCGTCTACCTACGCGCAGATCAAACGGCGCGTTAACGAGGACTCTCGGTACTGATTTATGTTTGTTTTCAGCCCTGAACATGCTTCGAACACGAAAACAAAACAGTCATAAAATAGCGGGTATTCGTGGAACACTACGTATACGATTCAACACGTTTTGGTCTAATCCTGGCTCGTTATTACCAGAATTAAGTCTATCTGTATCTCTGGAAACTGGACGCAGTACATGCTGCAAATCACAATCGAATTGGAATCTATTAAACTAATTGCTAAGATCAAAGGATTAGAAAGTCTGCTTCCGATTCCGCGTATGCTGGTGTTTTTGGATAACCCTTTAGTGTAAACCTGGACCAGTGAACCACCTGCTAGTTGTGGCGAGTACATTCGCTCCGAATGAAACGAATTATTCCAAACTGCACCTTTCATTGCAGTTTTGTGTCGAAGATTCCTTTAATTGCTTCACATATTTCAATAAATACTGCGGATGGTTGGGTGGAAGCTTTCTGTTCGCGGGTAGTCTCTGAGCTAAAGGGCATCAGGAAGCCGATTTGTTGTGTTGTCCCGTTTTTGTCCTGTAAATATATTGTGGCGACTTTTATGTTGCCGGCGTCGCTTAGGGTGGTTTCCTTCGCCCATTGCGATAGCACACAGACATGTAAGTGAAATAACATTAAGTACGGCGTAAAACCCCAATTAGCCAAACAATCAATCAATAAATACTTTTTCGAAAGATGTTTGTTTGCATTTCCGCTAATAATATAAAACACATCTTTGCCACGATGATGGTTTAAATGAGCTGTTTTAGCGTGTAGTCATGTTCCGATAATTCTTTATTCGTTATTGTCTTTAATTTAACTAACACCAGTGAACGGGCATAAGTTGCATATTCCAACTAAAAAATTTATCTAGCAGATGCATCATTTTAAAAATAACAAAATGTTTTGTAAGATTACTATATTTCGAAGGGTATTCTATGTCATTAGGTTTTAACCTTTTGCAGCTTTGGCTAAAAGATAGCATATTTATTTATAAAAAAAAGGAATATTTCATACCCATTCTTCTATTTACCAGCTGATTTTCAATAAACCTGCGCGTGTTACGTGTTCAATATTTATAGGAATGTGCAATTCATTTGTTCAATATTTAACAAGATTTGCGTAAATCGTTACTTGTGATGTTAATTATCAAAATCGAGTTACAGCTTGTATCTAACGCGAACCATTGTGTCATTTTCACACAACGCCTTCCGGTCTTGTTGTGGACGTCCAGTCTGACTCAGCACTGACAGCGCCATAAACACTTTAAACTTTAATGTTCTCTTGGAGAATTGATTAAGCTCACTTTGACTGACCAGTAACCATATTATTCTAATTGAAGAGACATCTGGAAAATGGACACCTCCTCTCTTGACCAGTGGATTAAGACGTTTGCCCATATGGCGTGTTCATTACGGTTATAGCGGCTCATGCATTAATCATTCACATGGTTTCTAATAGTTAATACTAATCGACCAACCGCACGAAGTCGTCATGATATCTGCTGCAGTTATTCTCCCGGTTCTAATATTCAGTCGGTCGGCGCCGATCGTAACGCATGGTCAAGCCGATGTCAAGTTAACATTGCACTCAAACCAAGACTCCATAAAATGATTTACTCTCTGTCTAATCTTCCGCCCGGATTTGTTTTTCTCTCTAAACCATTCCTTATCAAATATAATGACACAAAATGACTCTCAAACGTTTCCCCCAGTAGGGCCAGATGCGATTGGACTTTCCTTTTCGAATCTCTTTGATGCTAGCATTTATTCCTCTTTCAGCATTTGCATAAAAGTGAAAGTGTAACTCGCGTCCTATTTACAGTAGAAAATTGCATAAAATAAAATGTATCTATTGAGTGGTATAAATCGCTATGGTTCTGACCTGTCAACCCATTTTGCAAATTGTATTTTTTTATTGGTAAGACAAACTATAACTTGTTTGATTGGCATTTAGAATCTGGGTACATTACAAAAACATGACGACTGAGATGGATTTTTCAACTTCTGGAAGTTGAAAATCCATCTCAGTCGTCATGTTTCTGTAACACAACTATAAGTAAATATAAATGTAAGATAAGTAATTATAGATATAGTAAACATGTTAATTTGTTTATTTATTTGCTTGGTGTTTAATGTGGTGTACGGTGGAAAACCGGACAAAACCTCCATGAAAACCACCCCGCGATTGCCGCAGCCATCAGAAAACTTCCCTGATATACCATGAAATTGATAATGTTAGTTTAATGTTGAACGTAAAGTAAGCCAACCTTGTTTATAGGTTATGGGTATCCTCAACCTGTAACTTAAATGTTCTATCCTCCTGAATTTACATAAGTTTAAGATATTACACATGAAATGATAGGATGAATCGGATGAAATGTAAATATCTGAGAATTTATTAATTTGATCTCAAGGCAAAAAACATGCGTTATATATATGTAGACGTTGAGTTACAGGGAAAAAACCCCAAAACAAAGTGAACCTGAGTTGATAGACTGTAGACATCAGGTTTAAAAGTGTTGTTCTGGGTATTTGGATTGCTGGTATGTTATTGATGGAGTCAATTTGGTCATGTTTCGTATGTTGGACCCTTTATTCCATACACTAGTATAACTCTGTAAAATATACCATTATCCAAAACATATTAATCATACTTGCCAACAAAAATACCTCTTAACAAACTGACACAAACATATTGGGAAATGATTTTGATGATGAATATTTGTTCAATAATAATTAATGTAACAAACGATATGGCATGAAAAACCCACCTTACAATTAAAGATCCAATTAGCTCTAACAAGGTACTGGAAGTTATCCACACACTGAGAATACCATTTCTCACAACTGCTGAGTGCAGTCTTTCTATACCCATTCACTTTATGTTTTCGTGTAATCTTGTCCTTTAAGAGGAGTTGCGGAGGATCTCGTATTTGGTCTTTACCAAGTGTAACCAAAGTAATTGCCCCTATGAACTAAAAATGTAAACAGTGTTTTGCATTGATGCATGGAAAAAGTAAGAAAAGAATGAGCTTACAACATGTCTTTTATAGGGAATATCCAATTAGATTGCTTTGTTTGCACAATTCAAGATTTTTAGCGGTACTTAAGGTAATGCCACTTATACGACGGCGTGTAAGGCCCAACGTGTGAAAAAATCCCTCTCAGCATCATTCGTAACAAACAACACCACAGGACATTTGCAGGACTTAAATTGGGACATCACAAATAAATCGGCCTAACGATGCCCCTTAACTCAGATAACACCATGGCACGGTAAATTCCTGCCCAATCACCGTCTATTTGATTGCATGGTGGAAGCAATGACTCGTCCGGTTGGTGTTTATCACGCCGAACACGCATAGCCATATTTTGGCATTTAAAATTACCTGGGCAGTATTTTTCTAAATTATTTATATCAGTCATAATTAAACACAACTCATTATTCACAGAAGTTCGTCCAATCAATTTGCTTAGTTTTATATAATTAACCCAAATATTTTGAATATAATTTAATGTTGATTTTTACAAAGGTTTGTTTGCTTATTAAAGTTGTGCGCAACTTTGAGAGTGGCTTTATCTTGTTCAAATAACTCTTATGATTAATTATCATACATATATCACAGTATCTAATCGTAATTTGTAGCCAAGTCTTTTCGTATGATTGTCTCAGTTGTAGTTAAAGCGGGTGCCTCATGTCCCCTCGTGACATAAGAGCTAAAGGGCACCACGAAGCCGAATTGTTGTGGTGTCCTGTTTTTCTTCCTGTATATCTACTTTGGTGTCTTCTGTGTGGCCAATGTCGACTAGGGCGGTTTCTACCAATCATTGTGCCAGCTCGCCGTGAATGAGTGAAATAACCTTAAATACCTAAAGTAAAATCCCAAACAAACAAACAAAAACTGTAGTTTAACTTTGTGATGCGATTATGCTGGCTTACACTGAAAGGTCAGACTAGATTCAGTTAATGTACAAACGACTTTTTGTCACAATTTTGCCCCCATATAAACTTGTATTGAAAGACACATGTGGAGTAGACAGACTATAATATTTTATTAGCATTATTGATGTAAAATATTCTAGTTTGAATACTAACAAAGCGTTATTGATCGTTTCCATCATATTCAAAAGAGATTTTTTGGTGAAAACAGGCAAGACCAATATCGAGACGTTTAGTGTAGGCCTAATATTTATTTGCTATCCTCAGGGCTTGTATTCTTAACTTACATATTTTGATTTATGTTTGTGGATAACCCGGATGTGGCAATGTAATCCAATACGTGCAATATATGAGACAAGGGTGTATACAAAGCAATTTAAATCGACGTCCGGAAAATTTATTCTTATGTAATTCGAAGACGTGTTTCTTTAGACTTATAAACCGCCAACTCTTGTGACGGATGTAGATTTATGTTAAAGATTAATTCATCTTGTCTCGACTATCTGTGGTAAACAGGAAGAGGTGCTTGTTACAGCGCCCTCGCATAATACATCCGCCAACAATAGTGCATATGTTAAGATAGATGATCAGAAATAACCCTCTTGACCCTCATTTTAATGAAGTCTATATTTTAATTAGCTAAGAAAAAGATCTGGATTTTCTCTTCAATAGTTTGTAGACAAAGCCGTACAACCCATAAATGAAATTATATTGCGTATATACTGTTCAGAAATTGATCCAGAATGACTTGCAAAGACTTTCGCGAAAGGGTAAGAAAACAATCAATAACATTTTGATAGGTTTTGAGTTAACTCGTTTCAGAAACAATTAACTAACGTTTGTAAACAGAACAAAAATACTCACAATACAAACAGTATTTTCGTTTTTTGGGATAACGCTCTCTTATATTTAACAGATTCTTGTTCAAAGAACTTTGAATGATAAGACCCTTGTGGAAAGCGAACCCACGGCACTAAGATTCAGGCAAGGAATCGCCAACGGTTAAGGCCGGCCAACTAAATGATTTAGCTATCGGCCTTCCAGTAACTGTTTTGGGTTCGGTGCCTGCTTCTTATGGTCGTGGGTTCATTTCCCGCAAAGGTCTCAGTCTGCAAAGTTTTAATGTAAGAGAGTGTTATACTCCAAAACGAAAATACTGTTAATCGTCACTTACTTAACGAAACCAAAAACATTATTCTTATTACAAACACATTATAGATCCCAAATCCATCAAGGCTGAGTTTAAACTGAACTCGGCGAAAGTAAAGATTTTCAGTTTAATTTTAAGCGTGGATATGTGACCCAATAAACGTTGACTTGAATCAAAAGTGTAATTTAACTCCGACCAACAGATGGCCTTGTACATGAAGAGTAAATCGATAAATGGATATTTCAGTATTAACGAGAAAAAAAAAAGAAGTTTAAGCGCATATGGTGTCTGATAAGTAATTTTGTTCAAAATCGCAGGTTTAACAAAACAAAAAAGCGACAACTACTTGCAATGTCGTCTGATGCAGTACAGTTGAGACTTATAAGGTGGCAAAGACCAAAAAAGTTCATTTGTTTGGCGTATTTCGCGGTACTTACTTTTATTTCGCTTATATTACGGCGTGCCACCACAATGGATGAAGGAAACCGCCCTAAGCTACGCCGGTAACATAAAGACGCCACAATACACAATTACAGAAAAAACAAAACAAGGACAAAACAACAAATCGGCTTCATGATGCCCCTTAGCTGAGACAGAACCAGGGCAGAGGACGCTCCCTCCCACCACCGCCAAAAACAGAAGATAAGAAATATTTGCACTTTTTTCAGTCCCTTCGTTATTATATTATGGCTCACCCAATGTTGCACGGATTTCGATTTCTTTTTTAGTGTTTAGTTTCAGTTCCTTGCGACACTTGACAGTATAATACGCCTGTATAATATTTACAGGAAGTTGTTCAGTGACTTTTGAATAACATAGATCTTGCTCGATTAAGTGACGGAAGCGCGGAGTGGTTATCATGTCCACACTTCAATTTCACTATACTATATTCTTGCATTATTTAGATGAATAAACTACAAAATCTCTCACGAACAAATACATTTATTTATTTGATTAGTGTTTAGAGTCCAACTCAAGGGCATTTATCTTTTTTTCGAGTTTGGGTTGCTGATACAGCGCAAGAATAAAAACACCCCGCAATCCCCGTTACACTCGGAAGCCATCGAATGTACTGCGCACATCATCTCGGACGTTATACGATCATCACCATTTTGGTTGGAACTTTTCACTGCCTGTCGGTCAAACTGCGAATGTAAACGGATTCCACAGTTTCTATTTGTTTTACATTAAGAACATTATTTACTCCTAAACTAAATATTGTGCATCTAAAACCATATGGAATTCGCCCGATTACCTCACGTATCTTCCGTGTTCATTGTCCATACGGCGGTAAATAGGCTTCCGGCGAACAAAATGTACCATTTTGATACATATTCATACAACTTTCAAGGCTGAGCTAAGTGATGACAGCCAAATAACGAGAAATCACGCGATGTTTTGCCGATTGATCCCCGTTGCGATCGCGGAAAAATTCCATTATATATCACGATTAAATTGATCGAATATGAATTTCAAACAGCTTATTTTTTGTGTGAAAAACGACATGAAACAATCTGTTATATTCATCCAAGACCTAACATTTATTTTACCAGTGAGGTTTGTTCACAATGGAAAGACATCATTATTTTGTTTTCATACGAATAATATGCTAACAATATGATACCTGTTTGTTTTATAATGGCAAGAATGGTTTTAATGGGATGTTACTTAAGATAGGGAGGGGTGGTTGGGAGCATCCTAAACCATGGTGGTGTCTAAGCTAAGGACTTCCGGAAGCCGATTTGATGTGATGTCCTGTTTGTCGCCCTGTAAATATTTTGTAAAGCTTGGCGTGTTGCCAGTATCGTTAACAGGGGTTTCCTACTATTGGGCTAGCTCGCTGTCATGTGAGAGAATTAGGCTTCTGTACGTCGTAAAACCCCAGACTAACAAACAAACTAACAAACAAATACATTAACAAACTTAAAACATGGCCAAAAACAATTGACACTCTTAAAGTCAAAGCGCATTCATCGAATGTTACTTAAACGAGTGGAAATGTGAAAAATATTTATTTGTTTGATTGGCGTTTTACGCAGTGCTTAGTCCATTCGGTGAAGGAAACCACTGAAAACTATCCTGGCAACATGCAAGACAGGACAAAACATTTATATAACATTAACAAAACAGGACACCACAACAAATCGGCATCCTGTGCCACTTATCTCAGAAAGCTCCAGGGCACAGGAGGCTCCAATCCAACCACCCAGCAAAAATATTTGAATTGGTTTGATCTTGAAAACCGTTGTTAACGAATATTTTCATGTGTTTAATTTGCAAACCCGCTTAACATAATCAGCCATGCATATAAACCTAAAAGTCAATATTGTTAAATAAGGCCTGGTTGGGCAGCAGCTCCCTGTGTCCTGGTACTCTCTGAGCTAAGGGGCATATGGAAGCCGTTTGTTGTGGTGTCCTGTTTTTAATCTTGTCCAACTCCCGTGGCTTCTTTGTTGCCAGTGTTGCTGAGGGTGGTTTCCTTTACATCGCTGCTACATTGGGCTGCTACCCTCTCGTATGAGCCCTCGAAATGACCGTAAGTACTGAGTAAAAGCCCTATCAATCTAGAAAAGGTTTACGCCACAAGTAAAGTGGCAGTTAATTGTCTAAGATTTTAATTAACTTGAATGGCTTGTATGTGATTTGATCAGGAAATAATAATCCCCATATCAAGCAGTTGGGTTCCCTTCTCTTGTCCTTTGGGGAAAAGTATCGATCTGAGAGTGTTATGCATGAGTTCTGGTCCGATCGCTGAGGGCTGTGAATGTGTTTACAACGGGAGAGTTGGTTGGTCAGAAATTTAAGAAAACATGGTCAATAGTGCACGTAGCTTCTACATGAGATCTGGTCCGATCGCTGAGGGCTCTGAATGTGTTTACAAGGGGAGAGTTGGTTGGTCAGAAATTTGAGGAAATCAGGTCAATAGTGTACGTTACATCTGAGAAACTGGGCGAATTTGTGACGCCTTGAGCGATTATTAGTTAGTTTGTTTGGGATTGTACGCAGTACTAAAGGTTATTTCACTCATCTGACGGCGTGCCAGCACAATGTTCCTTTGCAAGGTCAACCACTCCCTGTTATTAGTTTTGCCTCTGGAAAACCCCCCCAAAACAACAGGTCCGGGAATTTAAAAAGCAACTGTTTTAGTTCCGATTTTCTACAACAATGGCACCAATTTTGTATGAGTGAGGCTACCTTAAGTGAAATAAAGTGTTAAGCATCACACTGTTCCTTGGTCAGTCAACACGAAACATAAACACGAATTTAAACCCGTATGTACTTAAACATATGTTATGAGGGACAATAGATTTATTGAGTAGAGTCAGTTATTAACTTGTATGACGACATGTATGGTGGAAAACCGGGTGGAAATATGTCAACTTCATGTCCAGCTTTTCATTTATAGTACTCACGACTTTATTTACACATTCGTCCACTGTTTCTTCTTTA
>JAVFBZ010110528.1:0-24858 GCA_032466195.1 Katharina tunicata | reverse complement strand
TCTTGCAGTGTAGGTATTTATCGTTACTTTGGGCCTAAATCTGCGCATTCCAAACTATCCTTAAGACTTTACTAGATTCATTTAGCAGTTTTTTTTTAGGTAGACGTCTTTCGTCGTTTCGAAGTCTCGTTTGTTAAGTGGCATCTAATATTTTTCTAATGCATACAAATTTAACAAAAAATATATACTAACTTTTGTGAAGAACACTTAACAGCATTGCAAGAATGGATTTTAGCCATAATACATTTAAATTAAATTGAAAACGTGCATACTCCCATGCATACAAAAGGTATGCAAACAATTGAATGGACGAAGCAGGATCGTCTTTCATAATAAATAAACCACTTCTAATCAGTGGCGGGCATTTGCTAATGTTACAAAAACGTGTATATATAACATTTATAAGGAGCACACCTAACTAAATTTTGATCCACTTAGCAAACGGTTTACAGAACTGTTGTGAATTTAAGACTGGGTTTGCTTCATCGCTTAAAGCCCGCATAATTATCCTAATTGGAAGAAACGAGTCTGTCTTAACATAATTTAGTTTTCAAAAGATTTTTATATATAGCATTATTTTGTTCTTCAGTAACTGATATCAACTATTACTTTAACCATTGCAATTCTTTAAAATGCTATTCTTTCAAATTTCAATTAAAGTAAATGAGTGTAAAAACTTTAGAAAATGTTTTGAAAAGTGCAGTTCCATTAAAACTTATATGAGTTTGTTTTGTTACTTGTCTACGGGTTGAGTACTTTTTCTTATTAAAGCAATTCTGTGTATCATTTTATCGTTGCCAAGATCCTGAATGATATTAGAGTAGGCCTATTGAACGACATTGAAAACGGCGGGATGGTTAACATTCTTGTAAACAATTTTTTTTGTTTTTCGATTTGATATTCTCAGGCAAATGTTATCAATATAACTGAAATTAATAATGAAAAAGTTTATGTTTCAAATGCGAAGGTAGAATCCTGGCTGAGATGAAATTATTTACTTTGCTATTCATAGAAGAACCCGTTTTACTTGAGTTTTATTAGTCTTTGGTTAATTGCATACACTGACAAAAAGGTTGTTTTTTGGTAATATTAAAAGTAATTATTATTTATTCTGACATTTATTTTGATGATTAAATAGGACTTGAATTATTTAGCAGTGAAATAAATTAATTGATGCTGTGCAAGATATGTTGACTTTTTTCAGCCATGGCTTTAAAGTATGATGCAGCTAACAACCGAGAGGAAAACAATCAGCATTTAATCACTGTTTAATTTAAGATGGAATTGGTATTAGATTAACCAGTAATTAATGCTGGGATTTTTCAAGAAAAACACTGCTTTTGTAACAGAACTTCTGTTGTACTATAATATTTTTTACAAAATAAGATGAAGTTGATTTTATATTTACAAGTGCAAATATTTCACATAATAATTTTGATGGCTCAACATTTTGATATAGTTCTTATTTTGTTGATAGTTTAATTGTGTTTCCATGATAATAACAATACAATTTGTTTAGTTCCAAATGTATTGTGCGATCTCAACTTCTAAATTCCCTTACGAAAATAGGACGCGAAAAAGAAAAAGGTGAGCTCATTATATTTTTATTTATGAGCAAAGTGAGTTCAAATGATTGATTGAATAACTGTTACTTCCATTATAAAATATTATGTCGCGGGGAAAGACACAGGTAGTAGACGATGATTAATGATTAATCGCATTTCTTCTTAGGACAGGTCATCTTGTCAATATTATACAAAAAGGTAAGTGTTTGCTGAGTTTTCTATAAATCACCATACAACACATGAATTGTTGATGTGTTAAACCACTGGGCAAACAATTATCAAAACAGAACTTCATTTTACGCCTCTATTTTCGTCAACATAGAACAAAATTAAAAAATCATCCTTCTTTCTTATCATATTGAGAAAGTCGTTGTTATAGTTGTAGTAAATCATTTGGATTCCTGGCTGTTGAGAATTTTGTTTTTGTTTTTATTAATCAAAACCTGTATTAAGATTATTGATTTTTCAACGGAAATCAGAATATTTGAATTTTTGTGTTTCTAGGAAAATAATTAATTACAAGCTATTTTATAATTATGCTTTGTACATTTAAATTGATAATACGATTATTTAAAAAAAAATGAATAATGAATTATTTAAACTTCACTGTAACACATGCGTTACATTTAAAGCTGTGTCTGTTTTCAACAATTGTTTTAGAAAACTATATTTATGGAAAAAAAGTACCTTTCAATGCGTAAAATGGAAGCGAGATGAATTTGTCATTAGCAAGCGGCTCCTTGGAGACCGTAAATATCATTAAACCTGAAGTTATTATAAAACTAAAGAAAACAGTGTTATTTGTGCGAAAACATCAGTTTGATCTACATTCGGTTATACGCCCAAATAACCTTGAACACAAATACAAAAAAGTTCACTATACAAATTAATGATACATCTTGTTCCAGCATACTTATTCGTGTGAAAAGGGAGTCGTTTCTTGACAAGTTGTACTTTTAACTTTTTACCCCGTGGTGAACGGGGTCTAGATCTTACTCACTATCTTGTTAGCACTTTTCTTGTTGTTCTTGTTCTTGTTGATGTAACACTAACTAAATAAACTATTTCCCTGTCAATAATGTTAGGATTGTTCTGAAAATTGGGCAATATATACCTGATAGTACTACGCAAGTCATAACGGAGCCGGAATTTTCAATTTTACAATGGGTTTCTTAAAACGCGAGTTTATAAATACACACAGCAATAATGCCAAGGCTTTGAGGCATGTATTAATAATATATGCTTTTAATACATGCTTTAAAGCCTGCAGCCACATGATTTGTATTTGTTCTAACATACACACAGCACAAATGCCAATGTCTTGAGGCAGGTATTATTAACACATGCCTCAACACCTCGACATTTGTGCATGCAGCCACAGGATTCGTATTTGCTGCAGGCCACGGGGTAAGTCTCGCAGTGCGGACTTGTTTTTTTTTAGCGATGTGGTATCCTCTTCTTTTCCCATTGGACTATCAATCTTTTTCACTATTTTCTCGAAGTTGTCATCTCAAGGTGATGTACTATTGAACCGTCTGCTTATAAACACAACAGTGTTGACTCCTACGTATCTGTGAGACACAGGTGTTAGGCGAAACAATTGATGGGCTCTAGGCCAGAAAAAAAATATGTAAACATAACTACCGAGCACATTTTATCAGAGATTGTATCCATGTACAGCAAGATGGAAATAGATATGGATTATTAAACGAAGTCCATGATGTTTTCAACAGATTTTTATTTTGTTTTACAGCCAGAGTAATTTGAGGGGATTATAAAAAAAATCTTCCTGCTCAAACAAGATTTCTGTAATATGGTTTCAATTTTACAACATAAAGCGGAATTTAACGTGATTCACTGTATGGTATATTTAGGCTACCCTATATCTCATGCCATATTAGGACTGGACGATATCAACGTAATGGGCATTTTCGTATTTTAAAACAGGCATGTTAGAAACTGAATGTGTATATTATCAATTTATGTATTAACAGTGCATTTTGTTAAAATAGTTAGCAATCGCAATTCCAACATGGCGCCATTACTTTCATTGAATAAGTAACTGATTATGTTGGTATTTATTAAAGTTATATTTTCAAAGCCTTCAAATATATATCCACTGTATATGTGTCATGAGTTTCGCTGACAACATGTGAAGAATTAAATATCCCTGTTTACTCTTCCTTTGTGATTTTATTGGCTTTTTTTTAGTATAAATGTTCGTCAATTTGATAGAATAGCCATGGAAATACTGCGATAGGATACACTATGATCGGATATGTGGAAATGAGCGAAATTAAATAAAGCATTCCGCTACAATCTACTTTTTGCAATATATCATTTTAAATTCATCAACCACATTCACGGAATTTATAGCGCTTAAAATCTGAAAACTAATATCAATTTCTAAATTTACTTAAGAGGGTGGTTGGACGCCAGTGCTCGCGGAGCTAAGGGGAATCAGAAACTAGATTTGTTGAGGTGTCCTGTTTTTCGCCCTGTAAATGTGCACTGTTGTGTCTTCAGTGTTTTCATTGTCGTTAAGGATGGTTTCCTTCACCCACTTGGCAGAAACGCCGTCATATGAGTGAAATAACCGTAAGTACGACGTAAAACCCTGATATAGCAAACATATCAGTTGAACGACTCATTATCCCGCTGTTAGATTTAATTCGCCTTGCTGAAATTTCTTCGCTTTACTCGTGACAAATCTAACAGTATAGGCATGCACAAGGATTTATTCCGCTCAAAGAAATATCTGCTTTACTTTGCCAAATTTCATCTTGTGATGCATTTGGTAAGTTGATTAAACTGATTAACTGCATGCCATTGCATATCAAAACTTCTACGGAAAACGTTTTGCGCCCATGCAATGGTGATCTGAACCCGCATTTGCGAACAAATCAGACAGGTCTATTGAAATATCTCAACTATCAGTTTAAAATATAATCAAAGGACAATAAACCATAGCATTATTGATGTTGAGCTGTTTTAATTTAAATTCATTTCTGTTTATATTTTGAAAGTTTGATAGTCGAACAATAGGGTTATTGATGTAGAACTTTTATAATTTCACATGACATTTTTAAAGTTGAATGTCACGTT
This sequence comes from Katharina tunicata, assembly GCA_032466195.1. NCBI lineage: Eukaryota > Metazoa > Mollusca > Polyplacophora > Chitonida > Mopaliidae > Katharina > Katharina tunicata. The sequence continues at coordinate 20,188 of JAVFBZ010110528.1, read as the reverse complement.
TTAATAGAACGTATCAAAATTAAATACAAAAATGTAACATTATTTTACCTATAAACACTGAATAGCTACCGAGAGCAAGTTATCGTCGTTCCCAAATAATTTGTTGAAATTTCTAGTTATATTCCTTTTGACCAACACTAAAGAATTCAATCTTTTAATGGTTTTTGATCCATTATTATATAAGAGAAAGACAAATGCAGATCTTAAATTTTGTTGAATATCATGGAACGCATAACAAGTGCCAATGGCCGAGTGCAGCTAGAGAGCAAACATTTGGAAATAAATTTATTCTGCCATCGCGAGCAGGGAAAATCTCACCACCAGGCTCTGCTATATTAGCTTGTTCTGCCGCAACCTGACGTATTTTGTCTACATCAACACACTTTAGTCGGTTTGCCCCAATTTCCCTCAGAGTATATTGGCTATTCCTCAATAGATTTTGACAGGCGTGAATTCAACCGTTTCGCTCGACTCATTGGATTCTTTATTGGACTATTTGGTCCCGGATAATAGTTTATAAGGAAAAATGGAAAGAAAACATTATTTGCTTCATTTTATTCAACAAATTAAGAGAATTGAATGGATTAGCTTTGACTGATGTGTGTTTGGAAATCTGTTATACAGTCGCATTTAAGTGCCGTTAAGATATACAATTTACTAAACCAAAGGTGCAGTTATTTTCAACCACTGTCTAACGTCTATTGAATTTTATCTGACAGGCTATCAACTGGTCTTTAACAAAATCCTTTTTCGTATAATTTTGATTTTATAACAAAGTGATGGTGAAGAGAAGCTATTATCGAATGGTCTAACAAGGTCATTGTTTTACAAGAAGCTGGGAGTAGGGCAGAGTATTGTGGTAAAACAAACTCATATAAGTTTTGATGGAACTGCACTTTTCAAAACATTTTCTAAATTTATTTAACTCATTTACTTTAATTGAAATTTTAAAGAATTAACATACCCAACAAAAAGTTTTTTATAATGGTTAAAACAAAATAATGCTATATCAAAAATCTTTTGAAGAATAAAGGATTCTTTTAATGATGGGTTTGGTGGACTGAAAGAAAGCACAAATACTAAATTACGTTAGACAGTCTCTTTTCTTCAAATTAGGAGAATTATGCAGGGATTTTTAACCGCTGAAGCAAATCAAGTCTTATATTCACAACAGTTCTGTAAATCGTTTCCTAAGTCGATCAAAATTTAGTTACTTAAGGTGTGCCCCTTATAAATGTTACATATACACGTTTTTGTAATATTGGCAAATCCCTGCCACTGATTAGAAGTGCACGGTATAATGACTTATTTATTATGAAAGACGGCCCTACTTCGTCCGTTCAATTTTTTTGCACATTAAAGTAAGAAGCGTTTTGCCAAAGTTACTTTTTGTATGCATGGGTGTGAAAAAGATTATTTAGAGGAGATTACTTTCTTTGAAAAAAAAAACTAAACTAAAAGAGAGATTTGCTTTTATTGACATTTCGCATGTTTTAAATTTTATTTAAATGTATTTTGGCTCAAAAACATTCTTGCAATGTTTTTAAGTGTTATTGCCAAAAGTTAGTATATATTTTTGTTAAATTTGTATGCATTAGAAAAATATAAGATGCCACGTAATAACTGAAAACTGGTAAATGAATCAAGTTAAGTCTTAAGGATAGCTTGGGATGCGCAGCTTTATGCCAACTCTAGAACGGCGAAAAAAACCCACAAACTGAAAAGAAACCCTGATGACCTTCTGTTTAAACACCCTAAAACGCAGGACGAATCTGTCAAAGCGGTTACCGGTCATTGAACATGTAAGCAGTGTTATACCACAATTATCTGGATAGAATGCAGGAATCATAGATAAACAATTGGTGTTAATGCTACCTAACAAACCAAGTATATGTGAATAACGAGGAGTATAACGAGGAGTCTTTCTGTGAACGTTCTCAATAGGCGGGACCTTGGAATGGCGATTTCGTGTTAGTTTCCGAACTTCGTCTCATTACTGGGAGTGGGTCAAATTGACTGGTACATGTATATGTCGTTCAGATTGGGATCCCTAAGATATCTGCGGATTCACTGGCTTGAATCCAAGCCTACTTTTCATTTACAGATTGGGATCCCTAAGATCACTGCGGATTCACCGACTTGATCCAAGCTTACTAAAACTTTAATGATATTGTCCAGGATATTAGCTTGGTGTGTATTTGTTTTTTATCCGAAACAAACCAATCTATTATATAATTTTGACACAAAGACACAAATTAGTTTAGTAACCAATAAATGATTATCTAATGACTCGTTTTCTTCTTCTATTAATGACAAACTGTTTTTAATGGCAACATAAATGGTTGAAAACGACCACAAGGCACTGTCGATAATATAACTCAAACGGCGGTTAAAAAGAATTTTTAACAGATTTCCAAATGTAAAGCACTCAAAGCTAATCCATTTCAAAATAAAGAGTAATTACCAATTTCCCCTTGTAAGCTTATTCAACCCAGTTAAAGACCCAAACGAATCGAGAAAAATATTGAAATCATGCCTGTCAAAATATATTGGGAAATTGCTAATATACATGGAAGGAAATTGGATTAAACCGACTAAGGCTATGTTACGGTAGAGCAAGCTTTTATAACGGAACTGAGTTATGAGATTTTCTCTGCTCGCCACGTCAGATCAAATTTTCGTTCCAGCATTTTCTACTGGGTTATAGGTAATACAGGCAGTCGGAGGACTTGGATTTTTAAAAAATTGCCTAGATTTAAATATTGTCAAACGAAGATTAAATTTGAATTGTGTACGTAAGGCAATTGTTAATTTCTGAATGAACTTATGTAATGCCCAGACCAACATCATAGGCCAAAATGTTTCCTTTTGAATTTGAGAAGCATTTGCATGCATTCTTTTTCTGTAACCGTCCTTTTCTGACTGGGATATATACAATATCAAAAAGAATCTTGGCACTTTCCAATAGAAAATCTGGTTTTAATAAATTGATCGACCCCTATTTATTTTAGATAGCAATTTACAGTGTGTATATTGGTAAGACATGAGTGAAAGTCACAACAGAAAGGCAACTTTAGCCTATTAACAAACCTAAGATTTGTCTTGATAAATTTATTTGCTGTGGAATTTATAACTCATCGGTGGTATGGTCCTTTTTTACAAAACAAGCCAAAGTGTTTCTATACATCACTACTAGAGACCATCTAGTCTTTTATATAAACTGAAATAAGAATAAAACTGGTTTTGACTAAAATGGAAGGTCTCTTTTTTATCGCCACCTGTGCCATAAACACTCATACCTTGTCTTCACGTATTACTGTGGGGTCGGTTCTATCAACATGGCGATCGCTTATTGAAAATCAGTAAGAGGTTAGATAAACCTGTCCAGTGATATCGAATTCCTCATTTATTGTCAAGCGGCATAAGCGATATATGAAACATTTGTAAAAGTGGGGTACTGATTCAAAATCTGTTCACTTCTTAGTTGACGAGTTTTTCAGATATTTCGATGTTCAAACAATAACATAACTTATATTAAGTTTATATCTATTTATTATTGACCGAAAATCCACAATGTAACCTCTTTGCACCGATACAACACTTCCACAGTATTAACGCATAATGATGTTTTAAACTAAATTCCACATTTGATGATCATTAGGATGTGTAGGTTTGCTTGATGTGTTACTGGTTTATCCAATTTATTGGCATTTGCTTTTTGCATAAATTAAGTACGTGTACGCTAAGTACGTGTACGTTAAATACATGCCCTTCTGATTTCTTTGTCAGCCTTGTTTAGATGTGGCTACATAATACATATTCCTTATTAAGACTGGCATTATCAACGCCTTCATCAGGAACATATTATATTTAAACTAAATGACAATTAATAGTAATACATACAATTTTCACTCCACATAATGGGTGGTGCAGTCTATAATGTGGTCTAAATCACGAAGTAGCAGATCACTTGACACTTTTTGTCTTGCGGATGGATGGGCGGGAGCCTTCTATGACCTGGTGCTCTGAGCTAATGGGCGTTGATGTGTCATGTTCTTAGTCCTGCCTACTGTACTTTGGTGCCATCTAACTTGACCTCTTCATTTAGCTTGGCTTCCTTCACCCATTCGGCTGGCAAGCCGACATATGAGTGAAATAACCCTAAGTACGGCGTAAACCCCCAATCATTCCTATGACCAATGTGTTATCGCTGGGTTATTTTAAAATCTAAAATGAATAGCTTCATGTTTTATTTCATGAGATCGGGTTTCTTTAGAGGTATCTTCTTAATACAAATGTACACTGTGATATAAAGACATTTCTATAAGTTACCTGACCGTTAAGAAGATAATCCCGACAAACAATCCGTGGTAAGTTAATATAAGTCTCGCTTTACTTTGGATATCCCACGTGTTCTATACCCATGGTCAGTTTGTCTGGCTGTGATGTTTGGCCAGTGACCAGCAAACGTTTAATCGATATCGGTAAAGTCTCGTTTCATGCAGGAAATGAGCTGTGGATATGACCTCCTGACCTCTAAATGTTTGAGGTCACACGGCGGCAGCAGTCAATCGGTACAGAATGGACGAAGGCAAAATGACTTATAAAATCCATGCAGTAAGTAAATTTTATTTTAACGCATAGTAAGTCAGAACAGTTCGAATTGATTTCATGCACTACGAATGATAACTTAGAAGAAGAATAAACATATCTTATTTCAGCGGGCAAATAGTCCCGTGGCATTATTTTAGACAACACTTGATTCCTCTTGACAGATGAAAAAGCACCACAATATACGTTTTAAACAGTGTTGTATTGATGCACAGTCTTCTACTTTTTACAGTGATAAAAAAGATTCAAGTTTAATATCAATCGTCTGAATACAAAATACAGTCTTGGTAGAACAATATCAATAATACATTTAATATTTGTATGTTCACAGAGCAAAAAAGATTTTGTTAGTACTATAATGTCAAGTTTACACTCAAACCCCTTTAAACGGGTCGATCGTAATTGGGCATGAAATAATACATTCCAACGATATATATTTGTCAAACTTTCCCGCAACATTTATTATTATCTGTAGCCGTAGGCCTACCATCAACTGGACGAAATATTTCCATTTAACTCGATTATCAGCACCTCATAATTTTCTTTAAAGACAGTTTAGCTTCGTTTTCTGAGAGCAGTTGAGTATTTATGAAAGGCTGACCACTTAGGAGTTCCTACCATTCGACCAGAAACGTTAGGCAAAACAGATAAATCAAATCGATGTAAAGAAAATTTATCAGCAGGGATATAAGATTCAATTGGATGTGGGAAAATGAGGACAACTAGGGGTGATTTATTCAAAAGTCAATCACATTTATAGTTTATTGGTATGGGAATGAGTTATGTCAATGCAGCAATGCTTTTACTTGTCATGCCATTGACACATTTGTATAAAACGGACCATCGATTCGCTTCGGTGAAGGACCTTGGCTGGGCATTTGTAATATAGCGTTGAGCTCCATAGCGAGGCCGCTGGCCCTTGACCTGATAAATCGACCTATGACGTCAGTTCACCTCTATCACGTGATATATTAATCCTTTGCTGCCTTTGTCGTTCTGTATTTTGTTATGCTAAATAGTTTGATTTTATTTTTTGATTTTCTTTGCTGTAACCCTCTCCATGTCGATGTTATTGGCGCAGAAAGCACTTGATGTTTAGGATACGTTTATCTGCATGCGACGTAGGTATTGCCTGCACCGGTAAATTATATTGCTAATGGGTTCTAAAATGGCCAGTCATTGCGCAAAAGCCGATAATCGGAGGGGACGAGAGATAGGCGATGTGGAACAAGTATAACCATTAGTACACATTATTAACGTCGAACAAAGAACTATATACATTTGCCATTTATATATACTAAATATAACAATAGAACATAAGACTTATATATATACATGTATGGATAACAATTTCTGTTTATTCTGAGTGAGAATTTTCGGTGCAGGTACAATGCGCCAAGCGGCATATGGAAGTTGGAATGGTATCGAACATAAGACTTATATATGGATGTCACGTTCTGTTTATAAGTTGTCATCCATATAATATAAACCTTATTTATTATTATTTGTTTATGTCATTCCAACTTCTAAAAGCCACTCAAACATAACAAAGTAACACGTCCGTGAAGTGAAAGTCTATTTGATAGTCATGTAAGAATTCAGTTTCACACGTTGAATGCAGAAATTGAAGAAGTTTTTAGCAGCATCGTTGGTATAATATCTTCTCAAGTTAGCTGAAGTGCAAATCAAGGCAGACATCAAATCTCTTGGGGAGTCTTTAATAAGACCACTTATCCAATTATGTCCATTGGCTACCTATGTCAGAAAGAAATACAATAAACGGTTTCCTGTTGCTCTGTGATACTGTTGCCTTGAGTTATTTAAAGTAACGATCCCTGTAAAATTATTATTTTAATTTTGGAAATTTATGGTTATTTCACTTATATGACGCCGTCCCAGCCAATGAGATGAAGGAAACCATTCTAAACGATGCTGGTAACACGGAAGACGCCACAGTACATTTACTGGACGAAACTGGACACCACAATAAATCGGCTTCGTGGTGCCCCTAGCTCTGAGAGCATCAGGGCACAGGTGACTCTTGACAACCGCCCGCCTAAAATATAACAGAACGTGATGAAAACAAATGCCAAAAACAGGATAATTTTAAATGCAGTCAAGGCTGTATGATGTTTGCATTCTGACATAATACAACTGACATCAATGCACTGATATTATTCCGATTCCGATTGTATACCTAGTGTTGTTGGGCGGGGGCCTTGTTTTCCCCTGTGCCTTTTCAACAGGAAGACGATTTGTTTTGGTGTCCTGTTTTTCGTTCTGTTGATGTAGTATGTTTTTTTTCTCGGTTACAAGTGTTGTTTCGGATTATTTTCTACATCCACCGGATTGGCACACCGTCATACGATTGAAATAACATTAAGCATGAAAACCCAATTGAACAAACAAGCAAATCAAACGCATCCAATTTATTTCTGTCGATGTATGATTTATTGGCAAAGCTCAATTCGCTTACTGTGTGACTGTCACGTTTCTTTCTTTTTAGCAGACTAATGCAACGTTTTTAATGAAATAAATGTAAAAGGAGAATTAAACCTTACCATTCTTCTCTTTTGATTTACAGGATTGTACTATCATATCTACTAAAACATGGAGATTAACGATTCAATTAATTTTTTTTTCATACTAAATTGTACCCCTGTATTGACCCTATTGTGAACGGCGTGATTAATTAACAGCTATACATTGCCTGAAGGGAACTACGGTGGTTAAGTTAAACTTTTTAGTGTACCTTCGCGTTTTTCTCTTAACATGAACTCATTGCTTGATTTGGATTTTACACCGTGCTTTAGGTTATTTCACTCATATGACGGTGTGCCAGTCCTATTGGTGAAGCAAACCACCCTGAATGACACTGGCAACAGTACGTTTACAGGACGAAGAAAAGGACAATACAATCTATCGCCTTTCTGATGCCCCGTAGCTCTGAGAGCACCAGATCACAGGAGATCACCAAACCACCCACTATATCAATTGGCCTCATATCTCTGTCAAGAAGAATAGTTCAGTTCCAGTGGACAGCTTTACTAAAGGCGTCATGTCGGATTGCGTCGTTTTCTTATGTATTCACTACAAGCAACTTTTACCTGCAATTGTCCTCTGTTGCCAGTTTTGTTGAGGAACGATTCCATTACCCATTGCACTGGCACCCATATGAGTGATATAACATTAAGTAGGATGTAACCCCATTTATGTTTTTTTGTTTAAACGAAAGGTACAGATTATTATGGTGGAAAATAGTTATTAATAACACCAATACCAGCAAAATGTTCACTTATGTCAGCAATTTAGCTCAATTCTTAAACCGTTAACACTTTGAGTAGATTATATTTTCATATGACCTTTTCTTTGCTTAAATCTTTTTTAGACAGCAAGGGCCTTATTGTCTTCCTTACACGCACAACATGATGCATGAAATACAGATTTGTGTTCACAATGTGATATTGAGCAAGTTATGAGTAGAATACGAATAGCCTTTTTGTAACGCTGGCATGAGATCAATCTTTCGCTAAGCACAGAGTTCAATTATCATGGCTTTTACAATTTGATGTGCCTGCTTCCCGCTGTGAAATTTCTCAATTTGGCATTTCATTTTTATCCAGGGGAAACGTTTTCAATTAATCACGTGAACATAGATTATGAATTAATAACAATTCTGGCAAAACACGAAAAGGCCAAAATATCATATTTTCCTTCGAAGCTCACAATAATTTTTTGGGAAAAGTTATCTTCCCCTTATAAACTTGCTATTTGTTTGCCATATTATTGTTTTATCAACAAGCTAACATTATGTCAACTTGTCATTTTATTTAAACTATTGCGAAAGTAAATCGCTATAATAAACTTAAATAGTAAAATTTAGCATTTATTTTGTTAGGAACAAAATAATAAATTATTGTTTTTAGTCTTGCAAAACAAGAATGCTCTTGTCAGATGTGCAACAACCACAAGTGGTCAGGTAAGAGGAAAAGCAGTCCGCGTCACCTTTGGAACGAACAGTTTTGAGTTATTAATTTAATAAAGAAAAATATTTGCAAAAGCTTAAAAATAAAAATAAATGTCAAATACTATAAAACGATATTCAATTTTCAGCCTTTTCTGTTCAAAACCATCTCCCGTAAGAAAAACAAACAACGAAACAATGCAATCTTGCATAATGTTTAAAGCCTATAAAAGCCAGCGTGTCGTTGGTTGAGGGCCAGCTGTTCCGTAGTGCTCTCTGAGCAGAGTGGATTTGTTGTTTTATTCTGCGTTTTATCCTGTAAGTGAACTGTTGTATCTTTTGTATTGCCAGTGTTGTTTGGGGTGGTTTCCCTCATCAGTTGGACTGTCATGCCGCCATATGAGTGAAATAGCCTTAAGTATGGCGTAAAACCCCAATGAACAATTGTTGTTTGTATTTTAACAAAACTTACAATCAATTTCTTCAACAATCAGTTGGACAATGAAGTCTTGAATGGATCAACCTCGGGGAACAATACTTAACAAATCCCTTTCAACCCGAAATTCGTGTTTTAGTAGAAAAGTGAGAAACGTCAAAACGTCGTGTTAATTATAAGAGACGTGTGTTTGTGAGAACCTAAATTAAGTCTGAACTCCCTCAAGAAACGTGTCGAGTCCGATATTATTGAAATGGAGAACAGGTGATTACTGGTCTAGACAGAAAGGCAAAATAAATCTAATATCGCAGATATAATACCTCATGGACATTATCAAATTTACGTACAGATCCCGACAGGAACTAACATAGACAGGGCCTCCGCTATATGATCCTTTTGGGAAAGGTGAGTTTCCATTATTTATTTCCTCGAATAGCCGTTTATACTACTTTCAATTGACATATATTAGACCAGTTCTACAGTTGTGTGGGCCATTTGTACGTGCTACCATAAAGTCATATGGTCAAATCAATTGAACCGTCTGACTTTTGAGTCAATGCCACACACACAGCTAAGAGTGTTGACTTAATGACAGAAAATGCTTAAATAATTTTGAGGAGTATGAGTAAAAGCATTCGAGAATTAAATACGTTCATATTTTAATACAGTTAAGGTCTGTAATAACAATAAATTGAGGTTTGAGGCAGAATTTTTTTCTGTTAAATCTGGCTATCTCGACTTCAATATGGCGGATTTTTTTTTTTTTTTTTTTTTTTTTTTTAACTGTTAAATCTCGCTTTCTTGCGATCTCGCCTTCAAGGTGGCGGAATTTGTAAACCACGAATACTACACGTATACTCGCCTTTTTCTATTTCTGTTTATCCATGGCGAGATAGTGAGATCACGAGTGGCCGCTATGGGCTGTCATACATTTAAGCACATCTGTACCACTGCTATGCTTTTTGTGGTCTCTCCGTCTGTTTTAAATATGAACAAAAGACAAAATCTCATGATAAATAAGCATACCTTGAATATATTTGTAATAAGGTACGGCATGTCTAGTCCTGAATATGTGGATCTTTGTTCAAAGATGATAAACCTGACTAGCTTGATATGTTTGTGACTTATGTTGTAGTCCATTTGAACTCCATGCTTTCATACTCCAATTCTCGAATGCTTATACTCATACTCCTTAAAAGTATTTAAGCATTTTGTGACATTAAGTAAACACTTGTGACACCCACACGTAATAATTTCGGAGCCAGACGCTATTAATAGTTTTTAATATAGGATAATTATTTTACTATATAGTAAAGGGTTAATAAATTATATATTATAGGAGAACTGAATAGCGTAGGATAATTCAGACCAGTTTTAAAACGGTGTTGTGGCTTGATAAATTAATCTAATCAATGTAGAGAAAACGTTATCGTCAAAGACATTAAACACAATTGGATAAATCAAATGAAGATAACCAAGAATGATTTATCCCAGAATCTGTCATATATAGTAACAATGTGTTAACCTTTATGTCATCAAAGGCATGCGTTTGTATCTTTAACAGAGGTGCGTTTGTGTTATCCGTGTATATCTCCTTATTTGGAAAATAATTTAGGCAGATACGGAAAATCGTCCGAAAATAGCAGAAGCTGTCCGGCCAGATGTTACAACTGAAAGCACATGTTTGTCAAATGCTAACCCTAACCCTAACACCTAACCCGTAATCCTTTTTACAGTTTGATTAATTTTGAAAATTTCCAGTTGTTGTTGTAACATCTATAAACAAGTCATTAAATGACCAACACAAGTACAAGAGTTGTCGTTCGTTGCATTGTAAGTAAACCATTCCATTGGCTGACCAACCTCATTTCGTCATTTTTCCAAATAAGGAAATATGCACGGATAACACAAACGATCATTTATTAAAGTGGAATTAATCCCTTTAACAAGTAGGTCTGAGTGTTTCAAGAGTACCATGAAGTTTCCCAAAATGTTGTCCCGAGGGTGAGGAGTTTTTCCTATTTCTTGTTATGACCACATTAAACATATTATATTGTGGTTGACTTTTCACTCCATAAAATATAAAAAAACACAATCAAGCACATTTCAATTAAAGTAAAAATAGAATTACACTTAATTGACTGACTCATAGATATATGTATGTGCAATAATTTATTGAAAAAATCATGATGATATTGAGAAAGAAACAATTTGACAAAACCATATAATGCAATGTTTAATTCGGCTCTAACGAGAAAATGAACAATTTCAAGATAGTAAGAATAACTTTTTTTGGAAACAGCTTTAAGCGGTTTATCTTCCAAGAATAAGTTAATTTGTGGGTTTGACTTCCACTTTAAGACCATCCTAGGCGCAGAATGGGGCCCGTTTTTCAGCGTGTATTTGTCAAAATAGTCAGATCGAGAAAATCTCCAGACTGGTTAAATTTAAGCGATATAATTGGTTGAAACAAGTTGGTGAATTCGATACCACAGATTTAGACTTGTTCAGAGCACAGAAGCAGAAAGAAGGAAAGTTGCCACGAGTGAAATGTATGCAAACCGTTACCTGCACAAGCATGTGAACCGTTACCGACATGCCAAGACAAGAACAGTTTTTATATCATTTCAATTATTGTGGCAGCTTTCATTGTTTTCATCTGTCCATCCGATAGGACCATTTTGCTTAGGGGTGCTTTGCTTTATCGTCTACCTTGCCTGCCAGCCGCCAAATAATCAATCAAAGGCTTTTTTAACATCTGTGTTCCTCCGATAGGATTGGGTCGTCAATTTTGTGTTTTTATATCAACAGTTGAATCATTCTTCACTATAAAATGGGAAACCCGGGCAAAAAAAAAAGGTTGAAAAAGATTGAATGTTGTCCGAAAGAAGGATGATTTCGATAACGTCAAAGTTTCGTAAAAGAAAAGAAGTTAATCTTACTTTCACAAAACACCCATGAGAAAAGATGATAGATTTGTATTCCATGTTCTTTCTTGTTTCTGTTCTAAGCAAGTATCGTGTATAACCGAATGTGCCAACCCGAAGTGTAATCTCTCATGAAACCAAACTAAATGGCACATCATCACTGTAAATTGTTCGGCATAAGGGCCAACAGTTCAATATTTCATGTCATATTTAGCTCCTTTTAAATCTACGTAAACAAATTGTTCGTAATTTTGACAAGATTCCTCCACGGAGTAGGAATATGCAATTTATCATGGCTGTACATTTTGACACCCAAAAGCCTAGTACCCGCTGTGATTTTCTGCCCCTTGACATTTGTGTTTCAATTTCAGCAAAAAGTATTAACATCATGTGGTTACAAATGGGCTTGCTGATACAAACGTCAACAAAAAACGTCAGAATGCAGAATAATTTAATTAAAACCTTAGTTTATCCAGTCAAGAAAGCTTAATTTTTACGGATTTCATTTTACAACTGCCCAATAGTTTAAAAGGTTGTTTGGACATTAGCAGGAAGAATAACATGACACAACAGATCGTGTTTCTGATGACCCCTGGCTCAGAGAGCACCAGGGCACAGAACAACCCCCACACAACAACTCCCACCTACATGTACCACCCGCGTTTTGGACTCCGTAGTTTGAGATTAGAGTGCAGCCATCGGTTAAGCGTGTTTGTTTGATTGGGGTTTTACCACCGTAAACGACGCTGGCAACACCAAAGACTCCTGTTCAATACACATCAGTTAACTCTCAGACAAAATTAAAGAAGATGAAATGTTTTCTTCAGTTTTTGTGACAGGTGGTCCGGAATCTCCTATGGACTGTTGCCACATGTGCATCACACTGATAGGTAAGTAATCGACCATTTTGTGCTTTTACATCATCTGTGTTCCACTGATATGCAGGGCTTGTCAGTTGTGTGTTATTTACGTCAACGGTGCAACAATTTATCACTTTTATATTGGAAAGTTCGAAGGCAATATTGATTTAAAGTCAATATGTCATAAAGGTTCATAAGAACGACAAGGCATTTGCTTTTTTTCTTGCTACAGTGTGCAGATATGAATATATCAGAACCGTTTTCTCCAAATGAGACACGATGTAATCTAACGAAAAAAGTTTATTTTGGTTATTAAAAGCGTAGGAAGTATATCGTACTTCATGGTCGATATTTTGTCCCAATGTATACATCTATGTTTACATACTAAATACTGACATACGTATTTAAAACGAAATTATTGAGGTATAGGTTGATTCTGATCATATGTTTATTTTGATACCACACAACTACTGTCCTGACATACAGTTCGGATACTGCATGTATGTATCTTAGCAATTATATTTGTCTGTTCCGTTAAAAATCTGCTTGTATTCGGGACCGTGTTCAAGACAAAATAAATAAAACAGGTTTGCAAAACAGAAAGAGAGCCGCGCCGTGGCTCATTGTGTTGGACTGCTTTGTCTCAACGGTTCGAATCGCCCTGTCGACCTTAGGTTTATACAGAAAGTTTTGCGGTAGTTGTGGAGCTTGCGGAGTGTGTTTGTTACGAAGGTTCAGCATTTGTCTGATATATATACCCCGGGCCATTATTATAGTTTTCATGGTTCAAGCACACAGAAACTCTTTTATTTGACTTCTATGTATAAAAAAGACAAATACGGAGACTATGAGCTTTAATCTACTCAATTTATTGGAGCAATGCAGGATTATAGTGTCAACCTGACATGTCGTGTAATTTCCATTTCGACACATGAACAACCCAACCAAAAGCAATCCTTATCGTTTCATGGCAAAGTTACAAAATCTATGTGAATGAGTCTTTATTAACAGACATATAATATCGTGACCATGCATGTGTAAAATGCTAAATTGCAGATCTCTAAAACTCTCGTAAGGAATAAGCCACATAACGTATCTGGCACAAAATACCTCGAGTGGTAAATTAACAATGTCAACCGAGAACAACGTCTACTTATATTTATTGTATAGTATTTAAATCACAGTCATTATGAAAATACATGGTGCCGGGTCGTGGTTCAGTGGGTTGAGTGTTTGACTGAGGAGTGTCATTTTCTCTGTGCTTGGTAAAGACATGATTCCGTTTGTCGATCTTACAATTCTATGGATGTAAGGGAAGGTCTCCGGTTGCTTCGGAGATCACGAATGATTTTTTGCCAAGTGTATTACCAGCTTTCCACTATACATCGGCAATGGAAAGTCGTCATACATGTATTAGCGAAATAACCTTAAGTATGACGTTAAATACTTATCACATAACTAAATACATGTAAATGAAACGACATGTTTTCTTGACTTTAACCGATCAACACAAGACATCATCAGATTTTTGTTACATCTGCTTTCCGCTGACCACGTTTGGATGTCTTGCATAACAATAAATTCAATTATACGTCACGTTAAAATGGTAAAAATGCGTACACGAAATTTGATTGATACTCAATACTACGATATTTATAAGCCATCGTAGAATACACTTCCACAGCATGATTTGTGGATGTTATAAATTGTGTATCATCACAGTGTGCTTTTAAATTATTCTGACTATATTTTTCCAGGGTGGTTCTGAACAGTTTCTAGAAGTTAGAAGAATTTCAAACTTACTTCATAGCCACAGGACGATAGCTATACCTAGGGTGTAAAACAACTTTAAAAGTCGTACACTTTTTATGTCCAACGTTTAATTTTTATACAAGGCCTAAATCGCTATTTAAACTCTTTCGATAGGAATGTAATCATCGATGTTGTTTAAAATTGACTGAAACAAGGAAATAAACAACGTAACATGATTGCAAGAGGTGGTTTCGAATTAAGTCATTGAAAGGACATACCACTTTAGATGTTTAACTCGGTGTAAAATCGTTTTTGATGAGGTCCGATGAGTTGTGTTCTCATGAGAGAATTTGTTTTTAAAGTAAGGTATAATCGACACTGTTTAACCACAAATCAAAATGTTATTGCAATACGGCCATTGGTAATGCATCCGCACTTCGTCATACTGGAGAGTGGTACATAGTGAAAGATACCATATTTATGCCAATATACATTATCGGGATTATGGAACTATACTGATCGAGCCAACTTTCAGAGCGAAATTTAAAAATCGTTTCTGTGTATTTTTATCGTTCACCAATTTTTGTTGACGCAATTTATTGAAAACGTTTTGGATTCATTCGCCATAAAATATTTTGTACTTTTTGTAGACTGTGTTTTTATATTTGATGACGCAAAGACGTAGGATGCAGTTGGAAATATTAAACAAAATATGCTTACTTGTATTGTTTGGAAAGAAAAGCAAAGAACCACGAAAATATACATATTTATGCATAGTGATACATTTTTTCAGTTTATTTAATAACCATTATCTGCTAATTTGATTGTTGACTATCATGTTAACATGTTAATTAGGGTCATGGTAACATGTTTTCTCACAGGCCTTAGCTTCAATAAGTATCTGAATAATTCTTCTCACGAATTACATTAATTAAAAAATAGCGATGACAAGGGAGAAGAGTATTGACTAATATCGATTTATATCCATTTATTTTCAATCAGAATGAAATGCGATCAAACGTTTTCCTGAGTCTTCCTGGCGAGATGCTATCAAGTCATTCAGTTATTTCACAGCATGGTTGAACCACTGATAGATTAGAATCGTCGCCTGTTATATCAACAGGTATCACTGATTCATCGCATTAAAATGGAAGACTATGTTCTTCAAAATGTTCACGTATTGCATACTAACAACTCCTAATCCTTGAGCACATTTCTGATATGCAAAATGTACCTGCATGTAATGTCAAATCATTTTCGTTTCCCAACAAACTGCTTCAAGCGTAATCACATTACGGATTACGCACAAAGCAATGATACTCCCATTCTTTAGAAAGCTCTGTTGACAGAATACACCAATGTGCTTCGTACCCTTCGCATTGACTTAGGCTACAGGTAACACACCATTTCAATCGAAATTCGACCATTACGATGTTCTTAGGAGATAAAAGGTCACGAAACTCCGGTCTAACTTCATGAATATTGGAAGTGCGACTGCAAAGTATTGAAAGGACGAGATAGAGATGTTTGACGATGGAATGTATCGGCTTCAATCGCAAAAGGTGTGTCTTACTAAACAGATAACGTTAATATTTAGATAACTACTTCGTTGTCATGGACAGTGTCATTTTAATCAGCATTACAAGCTGTACCACCTCTATATGATTTTCTAAGGATTTGTTAATGTATTGGTAACAACAAATGGTAGGATGACTTCACCAACCTTACTACGACTTATGTCTAGAAATCGTATTTTTAAAAAATGCAATTTCAGAGTGCTTGTCTTTAAACGAAGTTATTGGTAGTACACAACCATGTAGCTTGTATGGAGTATTGATGAAGTTCAATAGTTTGTGAGAAGTATAGAAAATGCTGCCAATGTTTTAAATCTCAGTCAGCAATATTTTATTTATTCAGGCGAGAGAAATAAATCTCGCGTAACTTCACCACTCTAAATTTAATGTAATTTGCGATATTGATGAGGTAGTTTTTTAAACGCTTAATACGATAAAAGCCTGACCAGAGAGTCTGCTCTCATCTCTGGGGCTGAACGCTTCGCCGAAAATGTATCTAATAAGATTGTGGACTGATTAACAGCTGTAAGTGTTGATATCATTTTTTTCAACGAAGAAAAAAGAAAGAATATAACTGCATTTAACATACATAAACCGTCACGCAGTTAGATCGTTTAAAAGGGTCGGAATGTTGACCTCGTTTGTATGTGTACTGAGTTGCAGGTACCTTGATTGACTAAAGCGAGATTGTGTTGGAATAGGCTACATATCCAATTTAATTGCATTATTTTGAAACAGTTTATTAGCTGTATTCGACTAACACAATTGCGCCGTGGAAAAAGCTTAATATAAAGCTTCGTTTAACCAGTTCTTTGTCTTTCTATAATAGTGTCTTCACTAAAAGAAAATAATTATCTTTCATAAAATTATCGCATTAAGTATATGGAAGCTGACTTCATCGTTTATATTGAGATTACTACCATATTGTGGTAAAATATTCTCCACTTACAAAAATCGATTTTAGAATGTAGTAGTATCGTACTCGACTATTCAACCAATTGACTGCACTAAAAAAAACAAACAATGTGTTTCATTATAAATAGATTCTGTCCCCAATTTTAAAAACGGTTTTCTGTCTTAAAAGAAACACTTGAATGCAATAACAGAAACCCTTTTTGCGAACAAGACACTTAAGTGCCTTAAAACAAAACACTTCATACACATTTAAAGTGTTTTTGTAAAATCAGTCAAGCGTTAAATTCAAAACAACGCAGTGTTTCATTTTAGAACATTACCGTTAAACACTTAAATGTTTAGTAAAGCGATAGTATGACCAAATGTGTTTGTGAAGTGCTTGTTTTAAAGCAGTTAAGTACACAAAAAGTGTTTTTATTGAGAAAGAAAAGCGTTTTATTAGGATAATAGTGTTTTTAAAGTGGGGACAAAATATGTTTATAATAAAACACATATTCTTCACAGTGTGGGAATTATAATTTCAATGTAGAAACCACCCCTCGATCTCTGCAGGCACCGAAAACATTTGCAAGGTTTCCATGTCGATTTTAACCTATTCCAGCTACAGTGAACGAGAATCAGTAGTCCAGTGATTGATTTAGGTTATATCTTATTTCACTAATACGCAGACAACTAGGTGAGAATCTACAGCCGAATTGGCTGTAAGCAACTATCAAGGGAGAATCAAGAACATTCAATACACGGGTTAACAGTATTGAGATATGCATGTGCCAATAAACAGTTCGTACAAGTGGACTTTGGGAACGTTTGTTAACACATTATGCGTTACATATAAGCCCTTTTAAGTTCAAATGAGTTCTGTACATGCACACCTGATTTATAGCTTACAGAATCCATTGGGAAACTTTTATTTCGACGATCATTTACAGACATAGGATGTTACCTGATAACTTGTTTTCTGGTATTTGTTCTCCGAATTTTTCGAACCAAAGTAACCTCACGCCTGCTTTTGGCATAACATATTGATCCAGAAAATTAATTCAAAGACTAGCATGCCGGATTGAATTTTTTTTTCTCTGTTTCAACATACATAGGTTGTTTCTCAATGGGCTAAAGAAGCCAGTGCTACGAAGAAGGATACATGTCCTGTTAGCCCATATCAAGTTATTCCAAGTCACATCTAACACGAATGGAGGCTGCAATGTTAATTTTCGGGGCAGAGCAGCGGGTAGGGCTTCTTTTGTTCCAAAGCCTGGATTACATAGAGTTCTTGATCATGTTTCCTTTATTCCAAATCTGTTTGTTATTTGACCTTTGTTACAGTGTTTCCAAGTTCCGTTTCGATCTATGGTATATTTTGTGATATACCAGTCATTGGTGTAGTCAGTACATCGCTTATGATAGACGGCTTGGAACCTGACAGGCTGTGATCGATTCATTACGGCGCTTTTTCAGGTCATCAAATAACATAAATTTGTTATATTTCAAGCCTGTTCTGTTGAAAAATTTCATAAAATAAAAAGTTCCTGTCGTGTTAATTTACAAACAAATTCTTAAAACAAATTATCGAAAATACAGGTCGATGTGGTAGAAGATCGGCTAAATGATTATAAACGATTTTTTCCTATCTTGCAAACATAGAGTACCATAACCGTCTTCTGGTTCCAGCATACAAAATGGCTGGTAAATGCATGTTGTTTTCTTTTGAATATGAAGTAATATCTTAGTCATTTTAGTCCCTGAGGACTGTTTTTATCAATTTATATGTAATGAAAATATGGTATAAGCTAATTGTTGTTTTGTCAGATAAGGGCTTCTGTATTTTGGAGCAAGCGATCGATAGTCTTGTTTAGTTTTTGTATCGTTAGATCTGTATAATTAGCATAGATACCGTGAGCTATTGTTAATTTTTTTATAAGACAGTAATTGCCTCATATTGTAATCTGCTGGTGTTTGCGCTGCTACACTGAAACTTACATGACCTTGCTGTTTGAAGACATTTCTTCTACCCTGTATTACGCCATATTTGTCACCTTGCGAAAGACGTTCGTCATTGAAAGTTTTGCAAAGTTGTATTTTTGAAGTCTATTCCGTGAGTATAGATTTTACATTTTGGTATTCGTAAGATAAAGTCATTTTCTAAACGTATAACATCTTTATCAGACAAAGGATTGTTTATAATTTTTCTATTTTGCTCAAATTGTACTATATTGAACTTTGCCGACGTGCCGAGTAACACTACCGCAATTACTATAGATATTCGGACATTGCATGCTGAGTTACTAGATAGCACTATATTGCTTTGTTATAGTAGTTTTTTGGTGTAGGGAACTTACAAATTGTATTTTGTAATAACAGGTTATTATCCAGACCTTGTGCTGTGACCTACTTATTGTCCATATAATGCCAATGTATGGAAGGCGAGAAGTGACATTCACATTTCGACCATTTCTGTTGAGATGGTAAGTAGGTTATGTTTACCTGTTTAACATGAATTGTATGATAATTAGCATTGTGCTATCACTATTCTGCACGGTTATTTCAAGGTATGGTGGTCTGTAAAGACCATGTTGATTTGTCAATTCATTGTATTATGTTTTGAAATTGCTATTAGACTGTAATGGTTTTGTTAGTCACTGACTAGATAGTTAATCTAAGTAGTTAACCAGCGTTGTAGTTTTCAGTTCACGTTGTTTAGATTGTAAAAACTACGGAACCCTGTAAAGTCATAATGACATTACGTTATTTCTATATTAAGTATAATATATCATAAACATGACCAAGTTAATGTGCCTTAAGGCAATACGATTATAGATAAAGTTTACAATTGTATTGTCTGTTGTTATGGTGGTACAGAAGGCATCTTTTTTATTTGTTTAACAGCCTTCTACCACGTATCAGATGTTTGATAGCTGTACTTAGATGATGTAACACAGTTGCCTTTAGTAGCTGGATTGTGTCATTGTTGGGGGTAAGACTATTTGATCGTTTTATACCCATTTTCATGATTGTACATAACATGATACTTTACTATTTTTTTATTAACTTTTTTTTTCTTTATTATTTGTCTTGTTCCAAATCTTGTTCGATTACACTTGTTCACTCAAACTTTATTCCACATTGTTCCACGGTTTGATACATTGTTATTC
>JAVFBZ010110417.1:0-24859 GCA_032466195.1 Katharina tunicata | reverse complement strand
TATATATATATTTTTGTATAAATGTAGAGAAAGAAAATGTTGCTTGCCTCCACCGGGATTCGAACTCGGGTCTCTGGTATATATGGAGACAAATAATAAATATAAAGAACGATTCGTCCGGAGATAATAAAACCAACATCAAACCTACCTTGTCTGGTTATGTTTTTCCATACGAACACTAAACAAAATTAAAAAATAACACACACTTACGGTTTGATGCTAATGGTGAGCTGCCGATAGGCCAATCTCACAACGCTGGTCAATATAATCAAGCGATTTCTAGACGAGGCGAGGTAACATTGTTGTGCTTATTTCTTCACTTTCCACCACGGCTTATTCAAACTAATTCCTATACATCACAGAGCACGATCCTCTATATTAATGGGAACAACATAATCCGTACCTTCCATTCACTCTATCCAGACTAAAATCGGATGCACTCCACTTTCAAATGAAACAGCCTTGTTCGAAAGAAAGAGTCGATTGCGTGGTTGGCGGTCATTTCCTGCTTTTGATTTTCGAATATATGTATAATACAAAAGACTTCCTCATATTAAAGCGTATGGTAGGCCGGACTTTACCGTGTTGGCTGTGTTAAAGTATGACTCAACATCCTACTCAAACAAATAAGAAATTTAATGACACTTGGACCATAGTCATCTTCTTTGATCAACTGTTTTCAATCTCATGTTCTCAGAGGTGAAAGAGCAATATTAGAAAATAAACGCACACCGTGAAACGGTGAAGGAAATGTCGTGAGTTAATTTATTAGATCACGTGTATGTTTGGTGTCCATCATCCGTTAGTTGTTCACAAAAAAGGCGGCAATGTAGAATGATAAGCCGATGGGTACGCCAAGCTTTAAATAAAGCCTTCTTATTTGTAAACCTTTATAGTTTGAGCACTGCAACTAAAATATCGTGGCAAATAAACCCACAGCCCAGATGGGTGCGGGTATGAATCACGACTGACATAGGGGAGATAATCTTGTAAAGCATCATACAGGATATCTTAAACTATATAGGTTTCCCATGTATAAATAAATATAATTAACACACACACACAAAAACAGTTGCTCGAGCAATATACTGTTGATAACAACGATACTAAACAAACCTTGTTAAAACAATTAAGGGTAGCTCTAACGCTGTTTTAAATTCTACAGTTTGTGTTTGCAGCTAGTTGGGTGACTATCCTCGATTTTTGTCAATGTAGTTTTTGTGACACTGTAAAACTAAAAAAATCTGGTACTATCCAGCCGAGAAAATTTATGTTTTAGACATGTTAGTCCATATCATGACAGAAATCAAAGACATTCTTTATTGATTTTACGCTAGAATAAAATATAAGACCTACATTAGACCATGTTTATAAACTCAAATAAGTTCCAGCATGTGTTAGAATACTTAAACGGCACCTTGGACTGATACATGATAAACGGTCAAATATCAACCAGGATATATGTTTGCATTTTGTCATTCCTGGATTTTAAGTAGGGTTATTGAAAGTTGCCGGAACAAATGTGGAAGATTTGTCATGTTTATTAGACTTAAATATCGTGTTAAACCAAAACGTCAAAAGCAAGAAAGTGATGACATAGAACCTACTGACGAGGCTGTCTGTTACATGTGATACTGCAGGGACTTTAATCACGCAACATATCAAGCTATTTTTTTGTGCAAAAAAATTCTTATTATGTTATAAATGGTCGTAGGTAACAATAATGCCGGGGGAAAGCAGAGACAAACACAAAATATTAAAACCACATAGCTTTCGCGATGAAAGAAGGGCGATTGTTACACATATAAATATTGGTAAAACTAAGACAACACTTATGTGTGACATTGCAATGCTATATTCAGGATTTAAGTTGAGCAAATGTGTTCAAATTCTGGACATGACTTAGCAATACTCCAAACAGAATCCCATGGCCGATGCCCTCTAGAAGAAGTTCATTCAACCAGTACCAAAGTTTGAAACATGACATAAAATTAAGGGATTCGGAAAATAATCAGAAAGTTTTAAGCTTTCGCGTGGTCGGTGAAAACATTGGATTTATAATGCTATTCTTAATTTTGCACTAAGAAATGTATATAGTTTATAATCAGTGGCATAAAAATTATAACGGTAATATATTAATTGTCTGAATATGTCATGTTGAAGCGTCCAGCATCCCAAATATTGGCAATGTCCCCTGTAACAGAGGATGGTTACATAGTGTACTGTGAGTGTGTGTATTATTTTGGTAATTGGATAGATAGGTGTTTCTTATATAACTAAATAAACAAGGAATTCACAATGGTTAAAAAGTAGGATTTATTTTAGAATTTATTAAGATTTGCAAAGTTGCCTTCCTTAAACTGGAATTTCGTTCAATCATGTTCGTGTCATGAAAGACATTATTGGGCATATTGTGATACCTTGAATGAAAGTGGGGCATTTGAGCTTAGGCAATTGTACAAAATAAATGTAGCATGTCTGATTAGTTTTTTAGCTACAACACTTTCGCTAAATGTTCAAATCATTCAAAATCCATTTTTATTTTTACTTACAAATTACCTATTGTTTTATTTCACAAGGTATTATATCAAAAATAAAAATGTATCTGCAATCTACAAACCTCTCCCTGTCAGGTCTCAATAACAGCCAATCCCCCTCCCTCGACAGTCTACTATACTAGTTGTAAAGTGTTCACAATTCTAATGGTGGTTCTAAACAACTAAGGGTTATCTCCGATAAAAGTTTGACAGGTCATTATGGTTTAACTTTTTAATATCCTCTCACAAAGATGATTTGGGACTGATAGCCAAGCACCAGAATGTAAAAACTAAACAACAACCGAAAAACACCTCGCTCGAAAGTCTTGATAGGCTTTTATATTAAACTGACCACAAAGACCCACTCAAATGCTCCATATGAATGCTTAATGGTCAACTTAATCCAATCCGCAAAATGAAAAAGAAAAAAAAATACGCTTTTTATTTTAAGAACTATTTTACTCGAACAAATCAGAAGTTAATGGTGGTCTTTTTCATTCTTATAATCGGTAGTGACCAATATAACCGCAGCATACATAAGCCTCTATATACGGTGGTTCCAAATCGTCTGACCCTATTCCATCTCCGCAACTCAACTAAGAGGCATCTGAATATGTGACTTTTGTCCAACATTTTGTACTTACTTAAATGTCAACCTCCAACCACTCAGGGTGGAGATAAATAATACTGTGTTGGCTGGGTGAGTTTATTTCTGGCGGCCCTTGAGGGTTTGAGTATTTTTCGGGCGAAAATGGCGGATCGGTCCATGCCATAGAACCAATCGCAAATTTGGACTCCACGACAGGAATGAATAAAAATACCAGTAGCATGATGAGTAAAAGTCCAATACAGTAACCAAATTCCAAGAGCAAACAACTGGTAACAGAGAGCATTAACAGGAAACATACAATCACACAGTATGTAGATAATCTGAGGTCATGATTGTGCCGGAAGTTCTCCAGAGTATTCTGATTAGGGTCAGGTTGTTGCGGCTCCAGATGGTTCATCTTCAGTGATATTTTTTATTCTGAAATAGGATCCAAAGAGAGATTTACAAATAAGCCACACGAAAACAAACAAACAAACAAGTTTTCATCATGTAAATTTGTTGAATAAATACTAAGTTAGCAACCGATCACTCAATCGTATGCTGAGCTTATTGGTCGCTCCGAAGATAATAAAGCTAATGGAATCTTGTGCCCTCGCGGTGGTTTTCTTCGAATTTTAACAACGAACGAATCCTACATCCAGGGCACAAGACGCTCGTATCGTGTTTTATTTGGTAGCGGTCAATAGGCTCAGCATACGATTGAGTGATCGGTTGTTAGCCTTATGAGTTAAGAAATTAAATCGAGCGCATATATACATTCGATGTGACGGACAACAATCAATGGACAGCTCGGAAAAAAAGCACAAGAACAAGCACAAATCTACTTTCCGATGACCGTTCGCTCAGTAAGAACTAAAGGGTAGTTTCGAAAAAACAAGATTCTAATTGATGTCATGCTACACTAAATGGTTCATCCGATTCGACGTACATTATTATCAAACAGTTTCGTAATAACTTTTATGAAACTACCAACAGGTTGCGTCTTCTTGAGAACAAAAAAGCAGTTCTGTGTAGAAAACAACGAAAAGGTTGAACGTAAGCTTGTAAAATAACTTACATTGGCGAATTTCATACTAGCTAGTTGGCATTTAGCTGGGTCGTACGTCAGCTGTTTCCTCCTCATAAAATATATAAGTTTCCATTTCTTTGCTGTTCAACACTCAGTACACTCTTTAAGCATCAATTGTCTGGTGTGTCGGATTGGTGTTTTCGTAGTATACGGTACAACATCTAACCAGTTGGATTCCCAGTTCCTCTTGACTAAATTGAGAATTAACATGCTACAGAATTATGAAATTGCCTTTGTCGCGATCGTTAGAGCGACTCTATTGTCACTAAAGGTCATTGGCAAGTTATTACAAGAATAGCTTGAGAACATACATCACAATTACAAGGTTTATGGATAACATAAAGGTTAAAGCTCGTAGACTTAAGTTACATACATTTATCACTTTTAAGTGTAATAGCGCACTTAAAGTTATTTCGCTTCCATAACACGACACATGGATGACCTCTGGTGGAGAGGTGAAAGCCACGCTAAACACTGTTAGAATATGTTTGATTGCTTTATAACTTTAGCATATGTATACACTCATTTATAAACAAAGAAACTAAGCTTTTTGGATTTGGTCTTTATTGTTCTGGATAAATAAATTTAAAAATACACTATGTAATGGGAATAATCCAGAAACCTGAAAAGAAAAAAACACTAAAAGTAAAAAACAGCAATTTTCGACAGAACAGAGATAATTTGATTAAAAAGGGTATACTTTTAACTGTTTTACCAAAGGTATATAACGCATGAAACATAACATGCATTTTCGCAACCAGATACATGAATGCTCATATAAATGAAATCGATATTCTTTGTTAAGAGATTTTCCGAGAACAGTTTAAATTAAACTGTATAAATATGACTTAAGACAGGTGAAAAGCGGCTTAAAGCTAAACACATGAGATTTTGATTTAGCATCTGTTCTTTATTGGGAAGTAACAGTTAGATAGACAAAATCATGTACATAACATGCAAACCTTTTAGGTAAGATCGAGTTAAAATGATACGTAAGAAGCCTGTACAATTTCAGCGAATTTCAAGAGTAATAACACTCTCACAGGGATATCGACTAATTATATACATTATGATTTTACAAGTTTACAAATTATATTTCAAAGTAACTATAAAGAAGGAAAGAGATCATACAAAACAACAGCAAAACAGAGAGAATAATAATAATGGTATAATAAAATTACAAATGTCCATGGCTGTTATGTTAAACAATTGCGCTTAATGATTCAGTAACTTTTAGTTTCAAATAAAAAACGGACTAAAGAGAAATAACTCTCAGTAACGAGATCTGACCATTAGGAATTGGTTAGGCCAATCATAAATGGCATGTTTAATGGTAATGATTGTTAAACACAAATAGCTTATATTATAAGAAGAATGGGACACATTTCCCACAAAAGGTAATGTGTCGATTTTCTTACATTGATTCTGTACAACACCACGGAGAACTTCTATCAAAGTCTTTGACATATAGATAATAAGTAAATATATAGTACACTTTTACGACTTCTATATCATTTCAGAATTGAATTTCAGAATTTTAATGAGGTAAATTCGACCAAAACAAATATTTCACCTAAATTCAGAAATTATTGTTATTTTGACTTTTGGATATGAATACGGATTCTTCATAGTGACCTTTTAAATCGTATGACTAAAAGGGCGTGAAATTCTTAGTAATGCTCAATAATTTTGTTCAGTCAATAACATATACCTAACAATATATGCTGTTGTTATTAGCTTCCGTAAAGTTTCACACGAGACTGTACACGTGATGACGTCATGGCTTCGTCACTGCTGGTGACACATCCAGACACCTTATGATACCCAACAGGCATGGTACACGAAGCAACATTCAACAGTTACATATTAACTTAACTTTTAATCTAGATCAGAAAAGATTTTATAAGTATAAATCTTTATCATTTAGACTAGGGGGCCGATCAACATAGCAATCTTAGACGAACGTCGTCCAGGTTGTTTAGTTTACAAATCGTTTAATCTAAAATCTCTTCTATAAAGCAGTTTGTTTTTACATTGTATGTCAATATTTTAAAATACACATATAGTTAGAACTGGAAGTTAGAACTGTACCATTAAGAATTATTTGTCTAAGGTCATGATTAACTATTTATTTACTTAACATAATTAACATAATCAGAAATAGTTTTGTAACTAGCCCAGCATTTCACTTATGGATGTGCCTATTTCTACTAATTACTATAAAAATTTATACATATATATATATTTACATAACGGAATGCGTACATCTCAAGGAATATGCTTTAGCTATGTTTGATGGATTTTAATACATGCGATGGTTGATTGATACATATAGCTGAGACAGTACTTCAATTTGGATGAAAATATTTGTAAAATGATAATAATGAACATTTCGGCACGGCTATTATACATTCTAAATGTGGAAAACGAGTATTTGCATAGAAAACCTTTATTTAAATAAAAGATTTTCGTACTAGCTTTCAATGTCTTTACTATCAGTCTTTTTTTTTCAACTAAAAGCTGCACTGAGACCTACTTGATTTGCAACTACTTATTGTTATCTTCCGAAAAGATCTTTGATGATGGTTTAGACATTATACCATAACTCATCGTAATCGTCATGGCTCGCCTCTACGTCCTCTGCCTCTTCCAGAAGTAGGTTAGAAGAGGAAGTTTAACATCTCTTCTATAAGTCAGTTAGGTTAATAAACTATGGCTGAATATACCTGGAACCTGTTGGTCAAAGCATTGAAACAAAAATTTGATAATTGAATATTAAATGATGTCAGGTCACAACAGTTTTTTTTTTGGTTCTGATGCCATGAAAAGAAACTTGTTTTATCGCTTGGACATTCCAGCCCTGTACAGTACAAAATGACCGTAACACGATTCTCCATCAAAATTAATTATGTTTATTTACGCAACACTTAATATAAATTTGTTCTCGATCAACTGGGCAATATATGCTATTAGCCTATCAAGTGGGTATGGGGGGAGGGGGTGGGGGGTAAACTGTTCAAACGCGTAACTTTCTTTGCCAATGTAAATAATGCCATAGTATGACGCAGGTCAATCTGTGAAAGTCCTGTTTTTATTCGGCATTAGTTATAAGCTTAATTTTTATAGGCAATCTGGGGGTGTTCGGATTTGGGAGGGGCACCCCGGACCTTAACTTTTATAGACCCTGGGGAGACCTGGGATACATCTACTTCAAGATAGGTCATTCTTTTTCCGGTTGGATCCGCCGGATCTCTGCCAGGAGAAGCCAGTACGATAGGGATTTCAGTGTGATCATTGGGAATAGATTTGTAGGTGCCGTAGGGATATTGGGAGGTAAACGTCTTGTCTTCTTGAGGAACAATCGCTAAATCTTTTCCGGAAGTCGCTAGGCTCGTAGTCCGAGGAGTTGGCACTGGTCCATGATCCATGTGTTCTTGTGTTGTGTTGTATTTCAACAACGGTACTACTGTGACACCTCGGTCTGGAGACCTCCTCTCTTTGTGGGCACTTGGTTCGTATCGAGTCATGACACAGTCTTCCCGCTTTTGGTTTTTCCTTCTGAATGAAAACAAAAAGAACATTGCGTCAAGCATGGGGCACTAAAGTGATTTTCTTCATAGTCACAATTGAACCTAGTTCCATTTGGTGACAATGACATACAGCGCAGTAAAAATATATTTATTATTTTGTTCTAATGAGAGCAACCTAATTCAGAGGTAATCTTAAAGCGCTAGATAAGACAAAATATACCCAAGTCGAATTTTATTTTAACATATTTTAAAAAGTTGTAATTGTTCGCCCAGAGAAAGTAGCTCAACTTGAGAAACAGCATGGAAGACTCTAAAGCAGTTTTTCTCTAAAAGTGGACCTGACAATGACTGACTGCGCATTCCAACAATACTAGTGATACTTGAAATTGTGATGTCATTTCAAGTGTTAAACTCTGTTGGAGTATAATGTTTTTTCAGTGCAAAGTGTGACAGCATGAATATAAGCCCAAAGCATGACAAATTGGGGGAGGGTTTCAAAATTTCATAAGGAAGATAGCTGGTTCACTTTTGATGAAACTATGACTATTTATTTTAACAGTCACCCTTCTTACACCATAACAGCGATGGATAACCAAAACTGTTCCTTCTCTATGGTCGCTGCATTCATATACAACTTTTGTAGAGATAAATTGTTTGTGATTAGTGCTCTCGCACTCGCGACCATGCAATCGCTTTGTTTGTTTGATTGATTGGGGTTTTACGCCGTATTCAAGGCTATGTCACTTATATGACGGAGTGCCAGCCCAATCGGTGAAGGAAACCACCGTTAACGACTCTGGCAACCTGCATGACAGGACAAAACATTTACACATCATTAACAAAACAGAACACCACAACCAATCGGCTCCCTGTGCCCCTTAGCTCAAAGAGCACCAGGGCACAGAAAGGGGGCTCCTAACCAACCACCCGCTCGCAGTTCTGAAACTCTCATTTAGGCCCTTTTGTACAGAAAGGTGACAGGAAACTTCTCGTATATCTCTCAGGCCAATGCTTCGGGCAAGGATCCCTCTACCAGATTGCAGAAGCTAATTAAAGGACGTATTCATCGATACAAACAGGGCGTCTATTTTGTACGAACGCGCAACAAGGAGAATGTCTATTTGAATTTGTCTCAATTAAAAATAGCCAGCATATTGACTTCCCTCGATAATGGTCGATTTCCAAAACGAGCATTGATTCGTGGGCGAGGGAGCCGTTAAACTATTCCATAACTCATAATTTCAGAAAACTATACCTGACGTTAACAATGTTTACGCAGAAGTACCCCATTATGGCTTATGGATAATCATTTGAGGTATTCTTCATAAAGGCTCGCTGACCAATAACACTGATTTAACCAATTCGTCCTTGTGGTAATTCTTACAGAATAGGAAGGTCTCAACTCAAGTTCCACTTTAAGGGAAAGCAATCGAAAAACAAAGCCATAGTCAAATTAACAGACCCTTCCTAGTTGTTAACAAACTGCTGTTGCATTTTTTGTAGGATTACTCCTTTTCCTCTAAAATTTACTTCAACTGAACTATTGTAAGTTAAATGTATGGTGGACTTTTCATGCTACATTTGTTGTTGTGATCTGAAATAAATGTAAAAGAAAATCTCGTGGATCAGATACATATCAATTTTTTCGTACATTTAATTGCACAGTTTCTGTTTTGCTAGGGGTTAAATCTTGGCACAGACAGTCTACCATTTATTTCACTTACGGTAGTTAAATTTAAGTGGCCTTCAATGGAAACGAAAAATCATACAAAAATGTAATAGCAGGTTTGTACAACTTGGTAGGGTCTGTAGACTATGGCTTAGTTGTATTTGTTTACTTCCCCGTTAAGGCTTCACGAAGGGTTGGGTTAGCACTGTCGAGCGTACCATGCCAACATTTAATTTCAGGTTCAAATCAGGTCAAATTCATCAGGTCCATTTAAAAATAAAGAACAAATATGAATGTAAAAATAAAACCCGTTTATTAGAGACAAAACACAAAGCTCAATATACAATTTCTATACAGCTAGTTGTAGATGGATATACAGAGGGCATGTTAATATATTTTGCATAGATAATAGGTGAACTATAAATATTATTTACATCTTTTCATCACACCCAACCATAGAAACGGAAACTGTTAACTAAGACAGGTAAGCAAGTAATTAAAATAGAAAATGACCAGGGATGAGTATCTGTGAACACAACTGATTAACTTTATCGGGTGTAAATTCAACAAAGTTACTTCTGACTAAAAAGAACATTTGAACTTACACGGCAATAAAATGTAAAAGTATGGCTGGCCTTAGTTGATATACCCTAAAGAGAAGTTTTCAAAACTGAGTCCAGAGCGTACAGAAAGTTAGCTTTGGGTTGTTAGAGCCACATGACATCGTTAATAGTACGGTGGGCACTTCGCCAAATATAGGTGGTACTTCATAAATTTGGAATTTATTTATTTATTTGAATGATGGGTGTTAAACGTCATCTTTAAGGGTATTCCACTTATATGGCGACTTTGCGCTGGCGGTGAAGAGTTAAACATCGGGAAGAAACCTCGAATGGGGCATGTTCATAGAGCAAAAGGAGTGGTTATTACATGTTAATTATAGTATTGTAGTTAATGAGTTTTGAAACGTGGACTGGCAGAAAGCGGACTGGTATATGAACGGAGAAACCCATACTGGCCCAATTTGCTATACCTTCGACTTGATTACACTGGTCTGCGATTCACATCAGATCCCTTGGCTAGACGTAAGACGATCCCGTAAAAGAACAACAACTTTGTATTTTACTTTTACGATTGTGGGAGACCGCACACGAGAGACAAATGTCAGAACTAAAAATTTCTTAGGAAGAATGATCTCTATAACACACAATTACTGCCTGTTTACTGCCCAGGGTTGTGGATATTATATCCAATAGTGAAAAAGCTTATTATATTAGGAACAATGGCCAAAAGATTAACCGTACACCACTAATATGTTGTTTTGTAGTACACATAAGTTAACAAGTTCATTTATTTGATTGGGGTTTAACGTCTTACTAAAGAGCATTTCTCTTCTATGACGGCTTTGTGTTGCGTTGTGTGTGGTAGAAAGCCGGGAAGAAACCTCGAAAAACAGCCCGCGATCACAGCAGCCACAGGAAGACTTCCCTTATATAGCTCCCTGATATGAACGGGACGCAGCATCCTTGGTACGCATTAGATTCAAAACGCCAGAAAATAGATCAACTTTAGGAACAATTTATACAAGTAGAACCTTGAATGTTTAACAATGGCAATAGTGTTTAACTGTATAGACATTTAAACAAGTAGAGAAAGTACAAATAGTTTCATTATTGTATAACCATAGCAATCGGACTCGTGTCAGTGGCTTAAGAGACCCATGTGGGCTATTATTACTCTCTGTCGAGCAATGAAAGCAGACAAATATAAGCTTAGGGTAGTGATCGATGGACCGTTTGGCGTTTAACACCACGCTCAAGGTTGTTCTCCAACAGTAAACGACCGCAATAACACAATCATTAACTGTGACGTGTTTTGCTCTGTTGGAAAATAATGTTCCTCCAATGCTAAGTAAAGACAACTAGCCAACGGGATCTTTTAACGTAACTCGAATTATGCAAAATGATAATAAACAACCTGTTGATATAAATCCTGTGATTATCTTATTGTGTTCATCTGTTCAGTGGGTATAGACTAAAGATATAAACACAATACAGAAAACTATAGATTACAGGAACATTAAATTATATGAGTAGTATTTAAACAAACTATAACCCATTGATGAAAATTCGTAGTTGCCATAGAGATTTTTTGCGTAGATTAATTCATTTCTTCTATCTATGTTAAGCTTTTCAGTGGATCAACTATAAATTTGCAGGTCAAATTAAATAAATCAAAGCTGAGGATACGTGACAAACTAAACCAGTCAGAATTCATAATATCTTGGAAGCCTATTCTTAGCATTCTGTAAACTCATTTATCGCTATTTAACTTCTATGAAGATATACCGAATGCATATACAATAGGGTTTTGTTCGCAGAGTTACTGAATCTAGAATTTGGAATGATAATAACATAAATCTGTAACTTCCAGACGACTGACAATACGGTCCGCTGCTGATTGATATAATTACATGTACTTGAATATATATTCTGATATATCTAAATAATTACTAGTAATCATATATTGCAATTTTCTTGAAAAAAAGTTTTAGTATATGCAAGCCCATTCCCAGTTGTTCAATGTGATTTCAAAATTGTATTACAGATCAGGGGGTTATTCTGAAAAGGGTTTGCAGTGTTCCGAAAGCGGAGTTGTCATGGAAACACCATGTCTTCAACACTGGACGTATTAGTAACTGCGTGTGCTAAAATTTGCAAAGGCTTTGTGAAACAACCACCAGATAACGTAGCAC
Source organism: Katharina tunicata (assembly GCA_032466195.1). Classification (NCBI taxonomy): domain Eukaryota; kingdom Metazoa; phylum Mollusca; class Polyplacophora; order Chitonida; family Mopaliidae; genus Katharina; species Katharina tunicata. Next base: position 12,689 of record JAVFBZ010110417.1, on the reverse strand, counting down.
GTGTTGTTGTTCATCTGGGTGCGGTTTCCCAAAGTTTCTACGACGATTCGCACACGCAGTTGTCGTGACGGCAAAATGCTTTCAATATTTCGGAAAAGTAACTGAGTAAATTTGCAAAGGTTTCACTTGTTTTCCTGTGAAAAACTGGGTCCTGAAATATAGTCTCTTGCTATCGAAAACATTTGCAAGTACAGCATGGAAATATACGTATGGAGAGGAATTCTATAATAACGCATACTACATATACATCTATTGCAAGATATACCGATATAGGCTACTTTAGAGTAGTTAAAATGCATTGGCTTGTAAAATAAGTTTTGATCTTTAGCGTTATAGCACAACAGTGTAATGATCTTACAAGAATAGGGCTATACATGTATTGTTGCCTTTCATTATCAGTAGCCGAGACAATGACTGAATCGTCTTGCTCAGTATACATGGAACAAATGAGGTCATTGGACTGTTAAGAGCACCATGGACGACGGGAAATAACGGAAACAGCCAAGTTGTAAAGTCAACTTTCAGAAAAATGAGATCACACGGAGATCCAGGCAAAAAATATTAAAATGCTACACGGACTTCTTTTGCAAGGCCGTTTCCTTTCTTTTGAAATACCCTTTTCGTCACATCCGGTCCCTGCCCATTTCAATCTCTTTAGTATCACAATGGATAGGCCAGGTCGTATTTGGCTTTTGAATGATGCCTGCAAACGAACAAGAAAAACACTCGTTTAGAATAAAGCCAAAACAGCAAAAAAAACAACTTAATTTTCGGAAATTTTGCTTTCAAAATTTACTTTTTTTTAGCAGTGAAAAAAGCCAAAAACAAAATTGAAGACTGTGAGAAAGTCCGGATCTTTATGTTCTCAAAAATTGTAATATGTGCTGTTAGTCTTGGTTAGATTGACAGTTTCAAGTTGATTTTCAAATCTAACTACGAAAAAACGCAATTAATGCGGAGTTAAATGTTAGTGAGGTGAAGGGTCCCGGATGTATATATTAAATTCGTGTCTTGCATGATAGTTCATATTTTGTGCACAAAAAAAAACGGAATATCGGCACCACAGGTTTTAGCAGAAGTGAATTAAAAATTTAAGCTGGGCAAATATGCCGGGTGTAAGCCAAACAGTATCATGGAGCTATGTGCCAATTTATAAACCATCCCAACACCTCTATGAACATGTTAATAAACAAATTAAGCAAAACACAATTCAAATTCGTTTTAAAAAAGCTGCGGCAGTTGTTAATCAATAATGCATTAATGTATAACTATTTTGATTATTGAAACACCATTAAAATTAAATTGAGTGATTACACTTACTTTAACCCAGAAATTTGCTAAAAAAAATCGAAGAAGGTATATTACTAATTTTTAAGCAAGCCACTTCGTTTCTTTATTTTGTCGTCATTCGGGGCTTTTCTACTTACGGCTATGATAGCACAAACCGACTTACGGTTATTATAGGACGAACCGACTAACTGTTATTTTAAGTTAATCCGGTTTACAATTATTTTCAGAATATCCGAATTACGGTTATTGTAAACCAAACAGATAATACTAGTTTAAACCGACTTACGGCTATGATAACACAAACCGAATTATGGTTATTATATGTCATACCGACTAACGGTTATTATAGGTCATACCGACTAACGGTTATTATAGGTCATACCGAATAACGGTTATTATAGGTCATACCGACTTACGGTTACTAAAGGTCATACCAGCTTGCGGTTATTATAGGTCATACCAGCTTGCGGTTATTATAGGTCATACCGACTAACGGTTATTATAGGTCATACCGACTTACGGTTACTAAAGGTCATACCAGCTTGCGGTTATTATAGGTCATACCAGCTTGCGGTTATTATAGGTCATACCGACTTGCGGTTATTATAGGTCATACCGACTAACGGTTATTATAAGTCATACCGACTTACGGTTATTACAAATCATACCGACTTACGGTTATTTTAAGCCAAACTGACTTACGGTTTGTTTGTTTGGTTTTTTTATTGGGGTTTTACGCCGTACTTAACGCCGTACTTAAGGTTATTTCACTTATATGACGGCATGACCTATCGGCGAAGAAAATCATCAAAAACGACGCTGACAACAAAGAAGACATCACAATTCACTTACAGGGCGACAAATAGGACATGATAACAAATCGGCTTCCTGTTGCCCATTAGCTCAGAAAGCACCAGAGCATCAGGACACCAGGATAGGCTAACGGTTGTTATTAACCCACGGTTATTATAGATCAAAACAAACTTACAGTCATTTTATGTCAAACAAACTTACGGTTAGTATAGGTCAAACAGACTTACGGTTCAAACAAACTATAGGAAGTGGATTATGAACAAAGTGGCCCATGTAAAAAGTAATAAACGAAATACTTGTGATGAATTGATTGACGGTGTGCCAAGCCAATGCGGTAAGGAAATCCCCCTAAGCAACGCTGGCAACACAAGACACCATTTTACATTTACAGGACAAAAACGTAACACCACAACAAATCGGCTTCCACATCTGTGTGAATATAAATAACCCGGGACTCTGACAAGCAGGGCCAGCGATCTAACCGAATGAGTGAAAGGTTTAGGAATATAAATATGCAACCTAGGATAAGCGCTTTTGGGTTATTCTATTATTTTTTGGGACCCCTCAACCCGTGCAATTTATTTGACTAGTCTTAATTTTTACTTTGTTACGGTCAAAGGGAGATAATTCGCAGTGTATTATTGTCTCGAAGACTATGCTGCAAATCCGCATGCGGATTGGATAAAACTGGCACGGTGTTGTGTTCTTGTTCAGAATAAACCAAAAGACGTTTAATACTTCTACGCTCTCTTCTCTCCGTCTTTCAGAAACCGACCCTGAATCGAACCGTGTTACGGCCGGAGGGTAAAATGAGCTTACAGAGGCTTACGGTAGAGCAACCAAATTTTGATCCAGGTAAAGGCTGCGAATTTGTCTATGCTAGGCACTGAAACAGGGGCACTGAAGTCGACATTAACAGGCAGCCGTATCAAAACCAGTATTGTGTATCTAACTCTTCGCAGTTCGATAGGCTCAGCATAAATAATCGTTGATACTGGTAAAAAATGAGAGAGATTTCAGCATTTTATAAGAATGTTCTCACTGTACGCCATATACAACGTGACGTAATTGACGTAGAAATATTTTTGGACTTGAGTATATTCAATGCTGTCTTACAATCACTAACAGAAAAAACCCTGACATTTTTAGGAAAAGAGGAAAACATGAAAACTCCCTACTGTATGGTAAACAAAACACAATAATTCGCATTCGATTTTTCATTCTAAAAATGTCAGTATATTTAGAGCAAAAAATTTAAGACCATCAATACTTAAGTTTCGGAAAGGCTGCCATACTATAAACCCAAAGAAAACGATAATGCAGTTTATATCATTATGATACTATCGAGTCCTGGCTGGACGAATGAACAAACGGACGAACTGCTCCAAAACATCAACACCCGTTCAGCTAGAAGAGGATAGAGGATAATAGCATTTGAAGCTGAAACAAAGTTGGCCGATCTAGCACCTCCACTTCTAACAAATATCGACCTTTTCTGGGCATAACAATGTCTATCCTAATTTGATGTTGGATGAAAAAGCACTTGCAAAACAGTAAATTGTTCTCAGAGAAAATAAGTTTCAACTACTTGATCCCAACTATTCACGTGCAGACCTTAACTTCGAGTTTCGTTTGGCGTTTCTCCATTTAACCATAGTTGGTCTTACTGCACTGACCTACCACTTTCAAATCTTAGATAGTGTTACTACAACTGGCCTTCCTCCAATAAATCACCGTAAGTTTTACTAAAAAATTAATTTCTCTTTTTTTACAAATTGCCGATAAAATGTATCACTCCATGGGAAAGCCATACGACAGAGAGTTGCCATGTAGGTTATCATCTCCAGTTAAATTTACCCTCTGTTGGCTGAACGATGGTAGGGTTGTGAGGATACGTACAATCACTTCTTCTTTAATGCTTTGATTGTTTAGACCCATTTGTTTTACAAATGATTGTTATGTAACAGAGAGACATCGAACAGCATCTCTTGATTGATAACAGTATGTAGTTGGCCTATTAGCACAGATTTCGCGCGGTGCCGGGGTGCAAACAAAACAGTTCTGCTCAGAGGATTGAAATAAAGAGAGAAAAAAAAACATTGAAATTGAGAATATTTAAGTGGACGTGAAGAATTAGGCTTGATGTGGTGCCTGTCATTGGGAGTGTTAGTATCCCCATCACCCTCTCCCCCCTCCACCCCGTGCCAGACAACGATCTTGTGCAGCTTTACGCACGTGTCAAAGGTGAAGTTAATGCATTTCCAAAAGAGAAGATAATTGGATAACTTACCTGCAAGTTATTATAATGATTATGATGATCAGTATTAACAGAATTCCTCCGGCTACGGACACTCCTATTATAAAAGCTGAAACAGTGAAATAAAATAATTAAATAAGTATGTCATAAAGTGAAAATGTTATAACTATTAATTATTATCATTATATTTTATACTCCTATTATATGCTTAAAAAATAATATCAATAATAAAATAACCAATTAACGCTAGAAAATATTTATCATAACATTTTATACCCCCGCTAAAATAGCCAGAACAATATTTTAATATTATAATATTATTTTCAAAAATTTCAAAGTATTGTAAATAGTATAAACGAACGAAACATTCAATTGAAATCAGATTTAAACTCAAATGCTAGTCATTTGTGTGAATAGGCTTAAAATGACCATCTAAAAAAAAAAGACCACTTTGAACAGCGAATGTTTAGAGTACACCAATAGCTTGTCATTAAGCCAAACCACCGTATCTTCCTTTCCCGAGACTTGATAGTATAAAATTGAAAAAGTAAATATGTTTTGTTTTTTTTTCTGAATTTTAAATTTAAGAAAGGAGCTTTTAATGCTTTTCGTCAGATATGCTGTAAAATACCAAGTAATTCAAATATTAATACTAACAAGTATCCCACGAGTCATTCAAGGGGAGTCACTCTTGGATGCATGAATACAAGTTGTGCCCCTTTAACACATTTGTCTCAGTTTATTTTGTCAAACAGAATCGTTTCTTTATTTGGTTTGTGTACTCAAGGGTATTTCACTCATACCAGGACATTGTCTACCCAGTGTTAAAAAGAAAACGGGGATGACATTTCTCAAAAAGCACAATGCGATCTATATGCAGAGATCTGTATTGTTATTAGTCTACTACGTAATCCATATATAACGATACAGAACAGTACTGAACAAATATGTGTAATTTTAAGTTTTGGCACTTATTGGTTTTAACTTGTCAAATTAACTGATTTTCAATTGTTTTTGGTAAATTTAATTTTCAGATATATTTTATGTATCAAAAATGCGCACTTCGCGCATTAGTAGGCTAACATGTAAAAGCTAATTTTATTTGTCAACGAGGGTAGCAAGATAGCGCCCAAATTCGAAAATTTCCTGCAATCACTCGACTTTTGTTTTGAAATAACTGCCGTATACACTCAGAAGTTACTTCAAATATAACAATTTGATAAAAACTAAACAAAGAATTGGAAAAAATGTATAAAAAGTATCGAATAAAAAGTTTCAAATTTGTGCTCCGCATTGCCCTGTACGAATCGGGATGTTCTCTTACAGTTCTGTAGCCAAATGCGATCTTCTTAGCCACTGGCGATCTACCGTACATCACATGGAGACCAGCAGGTATTTGCTTTACCAGCTGATGATACTTGATGAAAGTACTACGTAATCCATATATAACGATACAGAACAGTTAAAATTACATATATTTGTTCAGTACTGTACTGAACAAATATATGTAATTTTAAGTTTTGGCACTTATTAGTTTTAACTTGTCAAATTAAGTGATTTTCAATTGTGTTTGGTAAATTTAAGTTTCAGATATATTTTATGTATCACAAATGCGCACTTCGCGCATTAGTAACATGTAAAAGCTAATTTTATTTGTCAACGAGGGTACCAAGATAGCGCCCAAATTCGAAAATTTCCTGCAATCACTCGACTTTTGCTTTGAAATAACGGCCGTATACACTCAGAAGTTACTTCAAATATAATAATTTGATAAAAACTAAACAAAGAATTGGAAAAAATGTATAAAAAGTTTCAAATTTGTGCTCCGCATTGCCCTGTACGAATCGGGATGTTCTCTTACAGTTCTGTAGCCAAATGCGATCTTCTTATCCACTGGCGATCTACCGTACATCACATGGAGACCAGCAGGTATTTGCTTTACCAGCTGATGATACTTGATGAAAGACAATCATCGCATGATTCAAATTCACGAAAAATCAAAGAAAGAGTTACTCCGACCCCATTTAGACACACGGTAGTTTCAGACAGCACACCACGCTGTCATCTGATCCACAGGGGGCTCTACTCATGACCATGGTTATCTTGCAGTAGCTGAAGGACCAGAAAACATATCGTTTCGAGGCGTATTCTATGACTTCTTATGTCAACTGTGGCAGCGAAAGTACTACCATACAGCCTCGCGAATACAGAAGTCATTTGGAAAATTGTTTTCAAGAAACAAGTAGGCAATTAAGGCCCATCCAATTCTAAACCAATCAGCGTTGAAAATGAACGCTTAAACCTCTCATGCAGCCGTGGAGACCGTCAGAATATACACTTGACAAAGGAATGTATGGAAAAGAAAAGCGTAAGCTTCAAAAGAACCACTAGGCATGGGCATTTGATAATGCTTTAGCAAATTCGTCCGTATAATGTATTTTGAGATCAAAGACAACCATCCTTGATACACCACAAATACAAACAGTACCAGTCCAGTTAGAGGATTTATGATCATCGCAGTTGGTGTTTCCAAATTATGGTAGTTTCTGTATCGAAGAAAGTTCACGTTGGATAAAGATCATCTTCACATTGGATACAGATCATCCTCACGTTGGATACAGATCATTCTCACATTGGATACAGACCGCCCTCACTTTGGATACAGATCGCCCTCACTTTGGAATCAGATCATAGTCAAATTGGATACAGAACATCCTCAGTTTGGATACAGATCATCCTCACTTTGGATACAGATCGTCCTCAGTTTGGATACAGATCATCCTCACTTTGGATACAGATCGTCCTCACTTTGGATACAGATCGCCCTCACTTTGGATACAGATCGCCCTCACTTTGGAATCAGATCATAGTCAAATTGGATACAGAACATCCTCAGTTTGGATACAGATCATCCTCACTTTGGATACAGATCATCCTCACTTTGGATACAGATCGTCCTCACTTTGGATACAGATCATCCTCAGTTTGGATACAGATCATCCTCACTTTGGATACAGATCATCCTCACTTAGGATACAGATCATTCTCACTTTCGTTACTGATTATCCTCGCTTTGGATACAGATGCAGTGACAGCCGGTACGAAAACGCAAACCTCAAAGGAATTAAAAGATTCAATGAATTTTCCTTCCCGGTAATGAAAAGCAAAACAGGCGACGTGATATGAACATCACAAGATTGGTTGTTTCGAAATACCAATTGTAAAACAACCATCCTGGTATTTTTATGACCAAATCCCATGCTTGGTAGGCTAAAGAACACATGTTGAAAGTTGGCCCTATTTGGCCAGAGATGGAATTGGCAACTTAACGTAGATCGAGGCTTTACAGATGAAAACCTCCCGTTTATTACCGGTGCAACGTTTCAATTTGGTTTCTAGTGCCGTATTAAAGCAATGATTTTTTCTAACTTTGCGAAACAGCAAAAAGAAAAAAAACCTTAGAATATAGACTAAAATGTCTCACCGGTAATAAATATTTAATATGTGTGAAAAAAAAGTATAACAACATTAACCACGACACAATAATATCGGCAAATTCCTGCTTCTCACCTTTGCTCTGTAAGATACTCTCGTCGTCTTCCTCTCCCGGATTGGCTATTCCTTCAAATGGCACGGTACCATTATTGCAGACTATTTCTACTTCGTTAACACCTAATAAAAATGTATATAGCATTTCAGTAAAGGTAGACTCAATTTTATGTTCCTTTATTTACGACACATGTATAATCGACAACATAAATTCTGTTAAGAGTAAAGGTAAAGATAATTATTCTGTTGATTATGAATCTGTTGTAAAAAAAATTAAAATAAAATATTTCGTACCTATATATACCTATATCCATTTTATAATTATGTTTTATTTCAAGAAACTTGTATATTGTAGGAGCCGTCTGGTTATCAGAAATGAGCTTGATGGGTGAAGGAAATCACCAACTACCCCTTTGGCCACAAGCGAAAACAATGCAGGACGATCAGAGGACTCAAATCAGGATAGTGATTTTGTAAGAGCGCTTAGAACGAGTTCATCGAAACAACTAAAGAAAACAAATTTGAACTTACGAGCTGTAGGTATGGAATAGCTGATGCAGTAATTGGTTTGATCCCGTGACTTGTCGTGTGTAAATTCTAACGTGATGGGATTTTCACTGTTAATGTCGTACTTCTGGTTGAAGATCGGACACTGGGTTCCGTTCCTATGCCTCACGTGTCTGAAGATGTTAATTCTCAGATTACACGTAGACTCACCGAGTCGTCTCCCTTCCTCGGGGTATAACGGAGCCACGGATATCGACAAATCTTGGCTGGATGCATTCATGGGCCTCACCCGACAACTGCATTTCGAGTTTTTCCTCATTCCTCCTGTCAACAACAACCCAGTTGACTGTCGAAGGGTCATGTGGTCACAAATATGAGGCACTGGAAAACAAAACAGTTTCACACAATAATTGTAGACGTCAAACGTATGTTCTGATACATTTTCATGTTTTGTTTCATGCTATGCACCTACATAACATAGATTTTTATTTCAACATTGTATGGTCTCACTGTGTATTAGCAAATTTAGGTTATCCTCTTAAATTTCCACTATTGTTTCCCGAATGAATTGCGATAAATAGTAAATAAAAATAAGTTTCATTTGAAAGTAATTTGCAAAGTTGCCGATGGCGAAGGTTGATTGCTGTGTTTTGAGGAAACAGTTTTGCCTCCTCTCTTGGCCTTTTCTTAAAGGCTACAATATCTCTTCAAAATCCACGCGTCCGAAATGCTCTAACAATGTTAGAATAGTATGATTTTATCATAAAAAAAATATTAAAGATAATGTTATCTTGATTAATTTTTCTTGACTCAGAAAGTGACAATAAACCTGTTCTGTTCTCTCTTTTTAACACAAAGTGAGGAAACTTTGAAATTTCGCTCTGAAGTTACACTTTCTGGTTATCACGCCGTGTCTATGTTTCTTATTTGGACATGATTTCTTTGGACATCCGGGACGAATTTGGTTCAGAGCTGTTTTTGCTTAGGAAGCTACCTCCTGTGTTGCCAAAATTGGACTCGAAATAAGTTAGTTCTAAACTCACGTAAATGATTCAGAAACTATTAAACATATGTGGGAACAGAAAATGGCATATTCAGGTAGTTAGAGTATATTTTTTGTTGTTTTTGTTTGTTTGCACTTTAAGAAAAGGCGTACAGAATGGCAGGGGAAGTGGCATAAAAGGGCAAGTTTTCAGGGGCAACTGTCCCGTTACCTATGTAGATAGTAGAACAAGCCCGGTGACGCGTTGTGTGGAATTAGATACAGCATATACAAGGCCTACTGGGCCTATATCTATCCCTTGTTAAATCACGCCCACTTTACACCCAAGCTCTTTACTCATCATCCAGGTTAGGTAAACACCCTTCAAAACAAGACAATTGCCCCCTCTAACAATTGTCTCATTCATGTATGGGCGAGTGCCAGAACAAAGATATGATTCACCACAGGCTTAATCATGTCCTCTTAAAAAAGAAGGATAGAACATATTGTAACGTGTCAGCGGGCAGTCCGGTAAAGCCAACACAGACAGTCCGGTAAAGCCAACACAGACAGTCCGGTAAAGCCGACACAGACAGTCCGGTAAAGCCGACACAAGCATTTACGTTAAAAACATAGCGAAATGTGCTGCATGGTTATCACACTGTACGCGCAGATTTTCGATCGCTACAGTTCTGAGGGGTTCCATCAAATTCTTAAGAACTGTTTTGAACGTAAACCATTATAGCCAGGCCTGACTTTTAAACAACCCGGTTCTTCAGTTTGAAATATGAGTACAGATCCTAGCATCAGTGCGTACCACGTGCCACATAAATTGTGTTCCTTGACACGAGCTATTGTTACTATGTTTTGAGTGGCATGATAAGATAGTACGTTATTAATGTTAAGTGGAGAGACATCATCGATATTAGATATATCCGACCAAAACAATTAAAACATAAACTAAAAAGAGCAGAGAACTGATAATTTTTGTCTTACGTCCACTTCTTTTTTTAACCGGCCAATAACTCATTTGTCTTGTATTTCTGCACAACGCACTATGTGGTTATTGTCCCTAGTACCACTAACATTGAAATCGTATATCTGGACAGAAAACCGGTTGGTACAGAAGCCATACCCACGACACCATCTCCAACTATGCCAAAAGTGTGCATAGAAACAGTTAAATCTCATCGCACATTAATAAGTTTAGTATTTAACAAGGAAACGAAATACATGGTAGCAACAGGGCTCTTTGTAACCACGGGGTGAATTCACAGTCGTTGACACTTGGGCTTTTTCTGCATGACTTAGGTAGGAGATTAACATACAGCATATAATATATGCAGCATTGCATGACACTTTAACTAAGATACGCTGGGGAACATCATAATAAGATGAAAGTAATGCAGGAACTAGTCGTCGTGCTTCGGACTTCTGCTGTATCCCTGCACTACGTTGCTTTACACTGACTAGAAAATAGCTTAAAAGCTATTTCACAGTTAAGCTAGCAGAATACTTACGATCATACTTCACGTCTCCACATTTTGTTTGAGCTCCAACAGCTGAAATAAAACAAACAATATTATATGGTAATTATAATTACACTAGGGAGCAGAGCAGTTCGTTCTTTCATTTCATAGCGTGACAACAAGCTTGGATTCGTTCACTTCATAGCGTGACACCAAGCTTGGATACACTCACTTCATACCGTGACATCAAGTTTGGATGCATTCACTTCATATCGTGACAACAAGCTTGGATTTGGTCACTTAATAGCGTGACATCAAGCTTGAAAGCATTCACTTCATATCGTGACATCAAGTTTGCATGCATTCACTTCATACCGTGGCATCAAGTTTGGATGCATTCACTTCATACCGTGGCATCAAGTTTGGATGCATTCACTTTATACCGTGACATCAAGTTTGGATGCATTCACTTCATACCGTGACATCAAGTTTGGATGCATTCACTTCATACCGTGACATCCTGATTGGATTCAATCACTTCATACAGTCACATCCTGATTGGACTAATTTTACCACAATGGTCCAAAATGCATATTTCAGATCGCTAACAACTTTAGTGTACACAATTGGGTTGGTTGCTCAAATGAAGAATATAGTCTCTTACAGAAGTTGAAGTCAAGAATAGTAGAACGTGACATGTTTATGATAACGTTTCATAGAAAACGACCCGCAGATGATTAGCTCTTTAACAAATATTTATTGAAGTTCCAAACGTTACTCTTTACCTTCGTTTAGGGAAATATCTATCTACTACTTAAAGTTCGAGTAAAACATATTTATAGGCAATTGCATTTTTCGAGCCATAGATCGTCAAAAGCCAATAGAAAATACACGTAATATTTCTGTTATGCCGTCAGCCGATTCTTTCAAGTTAATAATCAGCATTTCACTTAGGTTATTAACTTGTTTAGTTAACGTGACGATTTATCCCATACGGATAATTTAATATCGTTGTTGAGACTTTTCCGTTTGCGACAGCGAAATCAGTTGGTGTTTTTATTGAAGTACATATCACATACTTTATGGCTTTTGGATTATTATATTGGTCTTTTCCATGTCTATTCAAGCATCGTTCTCAAGCATATGATCATATATAGATTATAATGTATGTGTTATGTTAACAAGAGTTTTAATCCATAAAGTAAGCGTTTTGTTTAGTTCCTCGACTTCTAAATGCCTCTCACACAAGTTTGTATTGGTGCTCGATTTCATGTCTAGGTTTGCTCGAGGACACTATGAGAACTGCAGCATTTTAAACACATTAACAGCTCACCCATCTACGCGTTGCACTAAACTGCCAATTACGCCTAATTACGCTTATGTGTAGACTACTGGGCAGTATAACATGCTTCAGGCTGACGGATGAAGTTTGGATGGGGTTAAAACACTTTTCGCCGATACCCTGACATTTCACATGCGCGAAAGGGTCACGACCCCTGTCTGTGAGCGCTGTACCGTTTGTGTACTTAACCTGCTCTAGAACAATACCACGAGACTGCGGCAAAATATCACAGGAAGTCAAGGCAGTATTTGGAGCACATTTACAAATTCAAGATACCATTAAAATGCCTGGAATAAACACAATATATGTCACGGTACTAATTGCTGTAAACACCAATCTGAAAGATATAAAGGGATTAAACCGGTGCGTGTTTTTATCATGAAACGATGAAACAGTTAGATAAAAACAGTAATGCTATTTGATTTACATGCACAGTACAAAATCAAAGTGTACTCCAAGTGTTGGAAATTACGATAGTTC